>JAIFGZ020000188.1:0-106948 GCA_019925245.2 Oryza australiensis | reverse complement strand
GTCGCCGCTAAATATAAAAGGAGGGGTTCTCCTTCCCTGGGAGGCTACCAATACGGGCGGCGAGGAGAGGTAGCGCTTGAGCTCGCCCAAGGCTTTCTCCTTCGTCCATCCAAATGAAGGGCAGTTCGCTTTAACAACTTGAATAAAGGGAGTGCTCGCTCTCCTAACCTAGATATGAAACAACTCGGGCGCTACACAACCGATGAGTCTCTACACGTCCTTGAGTTTCCTAGGGCGCATTTTCTCTATTGCTTTTATTTTAGCTTGGGTTGGCATCAATGCCTCGGTGCGAGAGACCAAAACCCTAACGAGTTTGCTGCTGCGGCAAAATTCCGAACACGCATTTCTTTGGGTTCGCCTTCATGCGGGAGGACCAGGAGGTTATTAAACGTCTCGGCCAAGTCCGGGAGCAAGGTTCTTTGGTCCTAAGATTTGACTACGAGATCATCGACGTGCGCCTCAACATTGCGCCCTATTTGGTCTTTCAACGTGATGCGGACACCACATTGAAAAGTGGACATGGCATTCTTCAAACCAAAGGGCATAGACGTGTAGCAAAAGTTGGTACCTGGGGTAATAAATGAAGTTTTCTCCTCATCCCCATCTGACCATGCGTGAATTGATGATAAACCAGAATATGCATCTAGGAAGCATAAAAGGTCGCACCCGCAAAGTGTAGTCGACTATCCTGGTCTATTCGAGGTAGAGGATAGGGGTCTTTAGGACATGTCTTGTTGAGGTCTGGTGTAGTCGATGCACATGTGCGGCTTGTGGTTGGCCTTCGGGACGACCACCGGGTTCGCCAACCACTCCTGGATGCAAAGCACCTCCCGGATGAAGCCGGCCTCTGGAGCCGTGCCACCTCTTCGCGGATGAACGCTGCGCTCAGGGCTGCCGTCTCACCTTTTGCCTGACGGCGCCGTGAACCCAGTGCTAGTCGATGCTCAATCACCTCCTGGGGACACCTGGCATATCCGGCTTCCAAGCAAACACGTCGGCGTTCGCCGGCTAGGAAGGAGACGAGCGCGTCTTCCTATTTGGGGTCCAAGTTGCCACCAATGTTGGCGGTCTTGGACGGAGTCGTCACCCAACCTGGATAGACTTAATTACCACCTCATCGGCGGAGGTGATGCATTGCTTTGGGGCAGGGATCTCGAGGTCTCCCTTGGGGGCCCTCGGGTTCGACGCGTCGGCCGCGCGAGTGTCGTCCACGCATGCCCCGCGCAGTCTAGCGCGGTTTTAATGCTCGGCGTGGATGGTGACGGGGCTTTGGGGCCCGAGATCTTAAGGCGGCGGCGAGGCATAATGGGTAGCCGCCATGAACTTCACCAAGCCGGCCTCCCGAGCACGGCTGTTGTAGGGCGGATTGAGGTCCGCCACATCGAAGTCGATCCGCTCGGTGCGGAAATAGCGGGACCCCCAAAGGTGACCGGTAGGGCGATCTCGCCCAGGGGCCACACTTTCCCCAAGGCCACCCCAATGATGGGGTAAGATGGCCCGAGCACAATTCGGGGCCTTGGTTGCATCAAAGGCCTTCGGGGATAGTATATTGAGGGCCGCACCCCCATCAATTAAGACTCGGGCGACCTTGACGCTGCATGGTGGGGAGGTCACGAGGGCCAAGTGGCGCTACGTGCGATGCTCCCGGGTGGTCGGTTTGGTCAAAGGTGATGGGCACCTGCCCTCTGGCAGCGACCTTCGGGCCGCCTCGTGGGATAGCCGCGAGGAGTTCGCGCCTCATGGACTTGAGGCTTCGGCGGGACACTGGGCGCTTGCACGCCGTCGATGGTGGCGACGACGTGCTGGGGATCTTGGTAGCCCGGAGTTGTCATCGTCGTCCCCGACGAGGCCACATCTTTGGCCTCCTCTCGTCGGTTGTCCAAACGCTCCGCCGGGCCTTGCCCTTGCGGCGGATTTCCTTCTCATTCTCCCTCCTCTCCGCGGCTCGTACTTTTGCACCCGTTCGACATATTCTTGACCGAACGGCATTCGAAGAGGTCGTGGTGGGAGGTTTGGTGCACCATGCACCATTTGTCCCGACCCGCACCACGGGGGCGAGGGTCCGAGGATCGCTGCGGTTGCCGCGGGCTTCTCACGCACCGTCGGCGGTGAGGACGTGACCCTCCTTCGCCACCGCGCGATGGCTTTGCTTCCACCGCCGCTCACGTCGCTCTTCCCGGACGCGGAGAGGGCGCGCCTCCAATGGAGGGCAGGCGGGATTCCTAGGATTCCAAACTCGAGCCTCCTCCTTGCGGGCCACCGGTCGGCGAGCTCAAAGAGCTCCATGGTAGTCCTAGGGGCCTTGGACTCGATCTTCTCCGGCCAACGTCATGGCATACACCACTCCGGAAGACGAAGATCAGCATGGCCAGTCGCGATGGAGGGTATGGTATTGCGTACCGCGCAAAACGTGGATGTATTTGTGCGGGGACTCGTCCTCCCTCGTCGGACCATGTGGAGTGCGCCTCCACTCCGGGCTTAGGTACGTGCCTTTGAAGTTGGAGGTGAATTGGCTGCACAGATCGTCCCAAGAAGTGACCGACCGGGCGGCATTCATCGGCCGAGAGCGGGCCTGGCCCTTGAGCGCCATGGGAAAGAAGTTGGCCATGACGTGCTCGTCACCTCCAGCAGCCTCAATGGGCTGTGGTGTAGATCTGGAGGAACTCGGTAGGGTTCACTTGAGCCGTCATACTTCTCGTAAGGGCCGGCCTAAACTTGTTAGGCGGCGCACATTACGGAGGTTGGTAACGAGCTGGCGTGGGTTGCCGGGCGGAGGGGCGACAATGGTGCGGGGGCAATGCTCGTGGGCTGGGCCGTCACGGCCGCTCGCCGTCTCTGAGGGGCTCCACGCGGGAGGGGCGGCTGCGGCCACTGCCGAGTGGTTGCGCCTCTCGACGAGGAGCGCAATCCGGTGCCGTCCCATGCGGTGCTCGTCACGGCGCCCGGCTCGATGCGAAGGCGGGCGTCTCGTTATGCATACGGCGATCTCGGGCGCTTGGTTGGTCCGCAGCCGAGAGGCTCTCTTCCGCCCTCGTGGCGGCCCGTGCCCGCTCGAGCCCGTCGCCGAAAGGACAAGCTTACCGCGGCATGTGAACCGCCCGGTTGGTGGCTGGAGGAAGCGAGGTCAGCGGCCAGCTGACGCTGGGCCGTGCCTACCAGCTTCGCCACGTCGTCGAACCATTGCTTGGCATTGGATCCCTCGTCACGGTGCAAAGAGCTTACGCGCCCGGAGGGCACCCTCGAGGCATGCTAAACTCCAAGCAACGATGGACATCTCCTCGCCGAGGCTCGCCGCACGCTCGCTAGGGCGTGGCCTGGATCCTACGGGAGCATTGTCGGCCACTGCGGGATGCAGCCCCCTCCGCCGCGGCCGGCGCCGGCGGGGGCGGAGGAGATGGCGCGGGCGCGGCTGCCGCCGTTGCCATCAGCGGCGGTGAGGGAGACGAAGATCCTTCCCCCTCGAGCGGAGGTGGCGAAAGTTGGGGCTGTGCCCGCCCGTGTCAACCTCCTCCCGCCGCCTTGTTGGCCGTGTCGCGCCGTGCGTAGCAAGCGAGCCTCGACGCGGAGCGTGGGACGCAGCCGTGAACCTTGGAGGGTTTCCCGCCAGAAAATGAAAGGAATATAGGAGTTTAGATCAAAACACAGTGCGCTCCCCCTACCTAGCGCGCCAGCTGTCGATGTCGGAGATCGACACGCGGGAATCCAAGGGACCCCCTTTTTTGGTTCGGCACGGGGAGCGGTGAGTCCTGGTTTAAACTCGCGATGACGATAGGATGATGCAGATGAGGTGGGAGAAATCAAGACTGCGGAGGCACTGGGGTTTATACAGGTTCGGGCCACCTGCGAGGTGTAATACCCTACTCTTGTTACGTATGTAGTATGAGGGAAGAATTACAGGAGCAATGAGAGTGTTCTTCTTTTTTTGGAGTCGAGGTGGACGAGGGGTTGCTAAGAACTAGCCTGTTGCTCGTGGACCGGTCAACCCGAGTCGAGGAACCGACCGTTTATGATGGACTTGGGTCTCCTTTATAGTACAAGGGAACACCACGGTAGTCCCGATTTTATCTACCTCGCTCCACGTGATGGAGCGGCTCTTGTCTTGCCTTGTTGGAAAAGCCATTCCATCTTTGTCCCTGTTTGTTGCGTCATGGGGGTAGGCGGAGAAAAATGGTCGTCGTGGTAGCCATGCCGCTGACGCGGTGATGGCCTGCCTACCTACTCCGATGGGACCCACTGGTCAGCGGCCCATCCCGCGGGTAGGCACTGACACCGCGCCTCCTGCGCTCGTACTCTCTCTCTCCCACGCGGCCGCCCAATGCATTAAACGCGACTGGACAGGGCGTGAGGGAGGCGTGCGCGGAGTGGGTGCGTGGCCATACCGCGGTCTCAGTCAAAGACTTTAGGCCTCCTTTGCCTTGTGACAGGATAAAAGGGGTGATGATCAGAGCAACTGATAGGCGCGCCTCACATCGCATTAAATGCGGCGGGGCAGGCGCTCAACCTCCCTCTTTTTGGGCATTAAATGAGTTGGTTGGCAGTTGGACTCGCCCCTCTCTCAGAGAGGTGCGGAGTGAGGGATGGGGGTCCGGGTAACCCGGACCCTACGCCCGGGGATCAGGGTGATCCGGACCACGCCGCTCGGAGCATGGCGGCCTCCGGCAGCCTCCGAGCTCTTAGGGCGGCCACGTGGCCGCCGTGGCCGGACTCACTTGGGCCATTCAGATACATCTTTAACGCGCCTTGATCGGCAAGGGCGCCTTCCTTTTCTCAGATGTCGTACCTCTAACATACCCCCGGGCCCATATCACCGACAGTGATAAGGTCGGCTTGTTTTGTAATCTAATCTGTAATAGGAACCGTGTCCGTCACGGGCTCATTATGTATCCGGGTATAAATAAGACCCGAGGCTTGTAAAAACACAACAACACACAATCAATACACCTTCGGCGCATCGCCAACCTTTTATTTTACTTTTTTGACAAGTTCTTGCTTTTGCTCGGGCAAAGATCGATCTTGATCTCCGAATAAGGTAATTCCTTGTTACAAGTGGTTTGTATCGTCGGGTTTAGAGCTTCCATCATCATGATTCTTTAGTTTCGATGTAATAAAGCGCTTAATTTATCATATGCGACGTATAATCTAGAACAATGTCTAGATCTATCTTGCAATCGGGCGATTTCTCTCAAAGACAAAGAATGATAGAGCTAGATCTAGGGATGATTTAGATTACACTTCGAGTCTACCATCTCGAGGGATTCTCATTAGCCCGTACGGCATCTAATGTTTTCCTTTTGTACGTAATGCTGCATCAAATCGACCTATTAAGTTGCTCTTAGAACCATTGATCTATTCGGCTTTGAATGTTTATCGTTAGAGACAAGTTTGGGGTTTCAGTAGGCCTTTCCCGCTTTTAATTGTCTTTTAGTATTAATTATTGTTAGATGTATTAAAACTGCCTTTTATATTAAGATCTCACTCTATTTAAATGCCTTAAGCTGGTATCAACCTGTTGAGTCACATCAACAGCCGATTGATCTAGGGTTATCGCATTTATCTCAAGATTGATATCTTTTTGTAAAATATATCGGAGTACTAGCCGATGTATATTAGACTGTGATATTAGCTAGGTTATAAATGCATATAATTATTATCCTAATGTGCTTTTAGGCTTAAGTGATTATATTGTCTCGGATATACTCTGATCTATCCCAATCACTTAGTCTAAACGTGCTTTGGGATATCAATTGTATGTTTATTGATTCCTCACCGCATCTAGTAGGATCTAATATTAACTTAACGTCTATTCTATGTTTTCTTGTTAGTTACAGGACCAAACCAACCGCACGCCAAGATTCACCAAAGGTGACTAACTTGGACCGGCACTAGAGTAAAGCAAATCTCTCAAGCCGGTGCGTGGGAATCGAATTTCTCATCAACACACATGTGCCATCACACAATTGGATCATCATCGTCATCACGCACATATCCTCGCCGAACCAACTTGGAGCCGCCGCCTCTATCCCGTGCGCAACCGACCTAAATCCCTATAAAACGAGCACCCCGAGCCAAAATTTCCATACAAAACTTCTTCCCCATTCCTCTTCTACCTTCCCCCGAGTTTTCCCCAATTTGTGTGCCCTAAATCGTCGTTACTAAGCCAAAAACCGAAGAACCCTAATTAAGTCGCCCTGAGCAATTCTCTAAAATTCACCACCACCGGTTGATCTCTCCCAAATTGAAGATACCACTACATTCTACATGTCAAGGATGCTCCCAAGCTCGCGCCCTAACCACACCATCGCCGAACTACCGCCGCGATGAGCATCATCGTCGCCGCTATCCGCTCGCTGTCGCTGACCCGCCTCACCGCCTCCCGGCCCTACTCGAGCCCAAAAATAGGATGGTCGCGTCGTGTAGATGGGGTGGACCTCTCGCCTCCAAGGTCCGACCGCCCTCGCCGCCGAGCACCTCCACCCCACCGGCGCCAGCCCGAGAAGGAAACGAGAAAGAGAGAGAGGGAGAGAGAGAATAATAGGGGACCCAAAAATAATTCTAGGAAATTATATTATTCTTTAGTTGACCAATTGACCCCCTTTGACTCCTTTCAAAATATTGTTTTATAATTTCAAATTCCTCCCATTTTCCTTTTAAAAATATTTTTAAATATCTATTCTAACTCTTTTTATATTATTTTATTTTAGTCAAGCCCAAATTTTGAATTTTAGGATTTAACAAATAATCTTCCTATTTAAACTCCAAAATCATCTTTTAAAATCTTTTAAGTTTCCATATTTATCTAGCTTTTATTTGGAATTATTCATTTGATTTCTTTTATCGGTTATCGATAGATCGTCACGTCGAGTTCACGAAAGGAACTAAGCTCGACCACATCGTAGATGTAAACGCCCTCGCTGTTCAAAAGAAGAATGGTTCGAGACCGCCGACCTCGAAGGCAAGTCAAACAATCTTTGACCATATGTCGAACCCAAATTAGTTAGATGTCATGATTTAAATAGTATATTTATTTAGAAGTATTGCATGGGCTGGGTTATTTAAATTGAATAGTAATAATCTATCATTTCATGTGATTATAAATACCCTTTTATCATATGTGCTATCATTTCATGCACTATCATGTTATGCATGGTAAAAAGAGGAGTCTTTCTCATGCAATAAAAAGGGAAAGTTCTATTATTTCATGTGATAGAAAGATAGTAATTCTATTATTTCATGTGATATAAGGATGATTTTGGCTTGATGCCGAGAAAATATAAAACTCTTGTGCCGTAATAATGATATAGTTGCTCCCACATCATTGGATTGGTTTATCGGCTTAGCAAATACATTTCCCTGTCTAATCTCCCTGGAGGCTTACCTTAATGGTGTAGAAGCCTTATTGGTAAACAACTATGTAAACAACGGACAAAGAGCCAATGCTAACCAGATTGGTACCAACTGTTAAGATAGTTTAAGGTGTTACGAAGCCAGGGCAAGTGTGTGAGAAATAGCTATAAAATATTGGGTCAAGCGCCATTGCTGGTTAGGTTGGTGCCCATATTAAGATAGCCCTCAGGTCTTATCACACATAAAGAAAAGTTAGAGCAATGTAAATGCTATGTTATCCTTAGCCTTGGAAACTAAGGTTAATCCTCAGGTAAAGCTGGCAGACGCTGCAGAGTTGTTTGTATTCGAATACGCCGTACTCTCGGTCAATGGAATTTGTGTCTATGGGTGAATCCAGTTTAATGGCATAAGAAATTTTCTAATGCTATCATAGAATGTGGAGGTTTATATGTAAATTATTCTAAAGATGGGTGGGGCATAAAATTATGATAAGGCTAGGTCTATAACCCATACTCCTTTTAAAATACCTTGCATATTTATTTATGTATCTTGATTTAGTTTGGCTTGATGAGTACCATTGTTACTCATTCTTGCATACCCTATCTTCAGGAAACCCCGAAGTTGGAGAAGAAGCTCCTAGTACCCTGGTGGACTGGGAGGAAGAGTATGAGTTCTAGGTCGAATCTACACTCGGGCTATCCCTGTGGAAGTGTCATGGTTTCAGTAATGTAACTATCAGGCCTAGTTGGTCGTACTAGTTTGCTATCTGGTATTGTAAAGTTTGTACTAAAACCTTAATGGTTTGTAATAATAAACGAAGTTCTTGTATATGTACTATCTCTCGCATAACCGAACTCCTGGAGGTTATGTGATATTGTGGAGTTGACCTCTCCTGAGGACCCACACGTGCTGCATGACACGGTGACATACGGTGGATTGTGTCTTGTGGGTACAGTTGTACACCTCTAGCCAGTAGAACTATTTGGATAGCCATGCCAACGGTTATGGGAAATCGACCGATTCACCATGATTAGTCTCACCTTTAATAATTGGAATTAATGGAACTGGCTTAGTTTAGGTTGATTGCTTGGGCCTGTTCAACGTGGTTTAGCATTGTTCAGTGGAAGATTAATCTTGACATAATTAATCAATATTTTACTATTTTAAACTAGAAAGGTTTTACAACCGTCTTTATGCAAAATAGCCCAAGCCACTCTTTGTCTCCCCTTGCATGTCTGTATTTCTTGGTGTGGCTTGTTGAGTACGGTGGTTGTACTTAGCCTTGCTTTTCCCCCTTTTCCCGAAGTGTAGTGCTTCCAGTCGAAGACAGAGTTAGAAGACCAAGGCTCGGACCCTAGTTGAGTTTGCCAATGGAGTGGAGTTGAAGCCCCGCTAGGATCGCCTTTTCGCCGCTGCTTTCTTTCGAGTGTGAGGACTAAGTGCCTTTTCCGTAAGTATTTTATGCCTTATTTTACGTTTGGATCTATTTATTGATTTGTCATTTTATGTATCCTGACTGATTCCTGGATAGGGACTTATACACAATATAGTCTGGAAATTCGGCTAAATTTTCGGGCATGACATCGAATGCGCAGTTATGGATCCTATATATTCTAGGGGTGAAGAGACTGGATGTGTGTTTAAAATTTCCCCGAGTCAAACCCTAGCCGCACGCGAACGCTAGCACATCCGCGCATGGTGTTTTATCCTTGGACGTGTGAATACCGATAGAGGCATCGCTCATTTGTGGTGTTGATCTGCATGGGAGCATGGTGAGGCGATCGACTACTTCATCTACATCGACGCGTGCTACGTCACCGGCGTTCCTTCGGTTTCTTAGCACTTACTTTCACTGCACAACGTGTCGAGTGGTAATGATTCATGATCTCATACTTGCATTTCCTGGTTTACGCAGTAGAAAATTTTGATTTATGCTATCATAGCCTACGGGTAACCCTTCAATGGTATTAGGGCCATCTTGTATAGTATGTGATATGGATCCAAGCATATAGTTGATGTACGGCCGTAGTAGATGAGATCTTGTACATGTTAGGTGAGTTATTTACATGATCGACAAGCACATGGGTTGATGAGATTAATCCGTATAGGGTTTGGTGACTTCACCAAATTGTCTGGTATTCACCACGGCCAAGTGCAATTGGTTTCATCGGATCGTCCGATGTCCACTAGAACTGCACGCCAATGCGAGAAAGAGACAATGAGATTGACTCATTTTCGGCATAATTTAATTATGCCGTTAAGGTTTTCACATGGCGAATCATAGATGGAACCGCCGTGTGCGTCACCCCTTAGATTTCGCTTGGGGTTTGTATCAATGGATAGAATTTGATTCTATATCAAACATGTGCCAAGTGAGTTATATGGGGACAGAGATCACCACCACTCCTTGGATCATAGTAAGATAATCTAATGTACTAGCATATGATGTTTATCTATCTTTCTTTATTGTCGTTGTATATTTGATATGATGACATGGTAGGATAGATTCCCCGTAAATATCAAGTGTAATTGATGCCCTTCCAATAATTGCACCTACCATGGTTGTGATCATCGGTGATGGGTCTTCCATAACAAAGTATCACTGGTTATCACGATGAGATAGGATAGATGTCGGACATCTATATGCAAAAACTTTTTGTTTACTTGACAAGGTTATCAAAACGGTTTTGGACCCTCGGTATAAGTTTGGTTGATACATAGAGATGTCACTCGATAGCATGAGAGTCAAATAGGATGTGATTAGCAAGGCGTTGCTTACCGGTTTTGCTAGTTGTCTAGCTATAATGCCAAAGCTCACTAGACATTTACAAAATAAGGATTTTGATTCACTGTGTTGCTAGAGGAAACTTTGTTGCAAAATACATAGTGGGAGTATCTTTTGTTAAATTGTTTGATGAAACATTAAATGTAAACATGGTGTTGATTTTGCATATATATTTCCTATTGTAGATCATGGCAGCTCTGCATCATCCAGCTTTTAACTTGCGGTCTATGCTTGAGGAAGAAAAGTTGAATGGAACAAACTTCATGGACTGTTGCTCAGTGTAGGGAGAATGAAAAGCGACAGAATGAGTATCTGGATGTGAGCTGTTTTATGCTTGCTACTATGTCCCCTAAGCTTTAGAAGCAATATGAGACACTAGATGCTCATAGTATAATCACAAGACTACGCGACATGCTTGAGAACCAAGCAAGGGATGAGAGGTTCAACACCTCAAAGTCCTTGGTTGTGTGCGAGCTTGCAGATGGTAATTTAGTTAGCCCACATGTGGTCAAAATGATCGGTTACATTGAGAGTCTGGAAAAACTTCATTTTCCCCTTAGCCAAGAGTTTTGACCACGATTTGATTTTCCAACGCTCCCTCCCGCTTTAAACCGTTCATATTAAACTACAATATGAACATCATGAGCAAGACCATGGCCAAACCGCATGGGATGCTAAAGGGTGTCGAGGAGAGCATTAAGAAAAACTCCAACCATTTGTTGGTTACGCATAAGCGCAAGTCCAACAACAAGAAGGTTGGTCAAAAGAGAAAGTTGAAATCCAATGAAATCACGAGTACTAGCAAACTCCTAAGACCAAAGCTCAAAAGACTGACCACTAAGGATGCAAAGTGTTTCTTTTGCAAGGAGGCATGTCATTGGAAGAGAAACTGTAAGAAATATCTAGAACAGCTCGAGCAAAAGCCATAGGATAGAAAGAGTTCCATCTCAAGTATTAATGTTATAGAAATTAATCTTGCTACTTCCTCTACTGATTCTTGGGTATTTGATATTGGGTCAGTTGCTCACATATGCAAGTTGTTGTAGGGGCTGAAAAGAAGTATGGACTTGGCAAAAAACAAAGTGGACATTCGCGTGGGCAATGGAGCAAGAGTTGCTGCTATTGCGGTGTGTATTATGTCATTATCTTTACCATCAAGATTAATTTTGGAATTAAGTAATTGTTATTTCCAGCTTTGTGTAAAAATGTTATCTCTGTTTCCTTTTTGTAAGCAGAGGGTTATGGTTCTAGATCAATGGACAATGGTTGTTCACTCTATTATAATGACATTTTCTATTTCCATGCACCCATGATGAATGGTTTGTACATTGTGAATCTTAGATGGATGTTTAGTATATAACATTAATGCGAAAAGGCAACATCCTAATGATTTGAATGCCACCTTTATTTGGCATTGTCGCTTGGGCTATATAAATGAGAGACACATGGATAAGCTCTATAGAGTTGGACTTCTACACTCTTTTGATTTTGAATCATTTGAGACATATGAATCTTGTTTACTTGGTAAAATGACATAGGCACCTTTCACGGGTCAAAGTGAAAGGAAAAGTGAGCTATTGGCACTAGTACATACTGATGTATATGAACCAATGAGCTCAATGACCAAAGGTATACTTCATTACCTTTATCGATGACTTTAGTAGATATGTATATGTTTACTTAATGAGGTATAAGTCTGAATCCTTTGAAAAATTCAAAGAATTTTAGAATGAGATACAAAATTATTTAGGCAAGAAAATCAAGTTTCTACGATCTGATCGTGGAGGAGAATACTTGAGCCTTCAATTTGGCAATCATCGAAGGAGTGTGGAATTGTTCCACAACTCACTCCGCTAGGGAGACCTCAATGGAATGGGGTATTAGTGAAGTCCATTTACTAGTACAGATCCTTTCGTCTATGACGGGCCATCACATGCCTAAGATTTGCGGGCCGTCACAACGGAGTCATCTCAAACGGGTCTAAAAAGAGGCCGACAAAGATATACTCGCACAGATTTATTAGATGTACATAAAACTTAAGCCCGTCATGGATGATAACTATCGGTGATGGGCTCAAATAAAGGCCTCACAAAGATAACAAAAGTTATCTTTGTCTTGGGCCAAAAAAGCCCGTCACCGATCTTTACCATCGGTGACGGGATTGAAATTAGCACTGATTGAGATAACAACTAGAACGGGACATTATGGCCCATCACCGATGAGTACCTTCGGACGGGCTTGCACTAAGGCCCAACAAAGATAACTTTTATAGTCTATAAATACCTCCCGTCACCCATTGTATTGATTATCCCATTGTTGCAAGAAGGAGGGGGGCGAATTTTTGTCTCTTTTTTAAGAAAATTTGAAAAATAGTAGGTTCATGCCCTTGTAGCTCCATGGCCTTCGCACCCTCTAGCTTATTTCCTTCTCGCCCGCCATTTTTTGTCGCTCTTGTGATAGGCATCTTCTTCCATGTCACCCCAAATGCTCGGGATATCTCCGTCGAAGAGGGTGTAAAGCTGCGTCCGCATTGACGAGTAAAAATACGTAAACTTTCAGCTTTCTACCACATACTTGCTTGAGTACATGATGCTCCATTGCTCCTCGGTACAAAGACTTGTACTACCTTGCAAGAAGATGCTCTGAACACTAGTACAGAAATGGCGAGTGAAAAAGGGCTCATCCTCTCCTAGCGGGTAATCAAGATCCCATCGATCGCGATTCGCTTGAGTGTGGCATTTGCTTCCTGCCTTTTGAAGATGGAGTTTACATGGTAATCCTGCACCAGATCATTTTGAAGAAGACGAGACCGACGTCGGCGAAGAAGGCGTTCGGGGCCCTTCATGGACCGGCAAGGGATGCGGATGCGGCGATACGACCAAGGTGACCTATTTCATCGACCGCGACTCGCTTGAGTGTGGCATTTGCTTCCCCGCCTTTTGAAGCTCGAGTTCACATGGTACTCCTATACATTGCAACACATCATTTTGAAGAAGACGTCGGGGCCTCTTCACGGACCAACAGCGGGATGCGGTGTGGTTGCCGACGAGACGACCAATGTGACCTGCTCCATCGACCGTGACTTGCTCGAGTGTGGCATTACCATCGTCCAAGGATTACCATATAAACTCGAGCTTCAAAAGGCGGGACGATGGTATATCTACTAATTCAAAAGGCGAGGAATATGGTATAGCTGGCGATTAATCCTTTGAGGGGTAACTAACGGTATGGTTAAACACTTAAAGTCTTCCCTTTTCTCATCACTGTTTTGATATTAATATGATGGATTTATAAATTATTTGCTATTGTGTTTTAGTGAGGAGGAATACAAGGTGACCATAAAGCAAGCCTCCAAAACAGATCTGTACAACCTTCAGCAGATTTTGTCTGGAAGACAGAGGGAGTTGCCACAGGACACTATTCAAGTTTTTGTTCGCAGATCATGTTTTTTGCAATGGAACATATTCCACCCATGACTGAACTAACGAGGTGACCCCCTGAACTGACTTATGAGGGGTGTACAACCTTCAGCAGATTTTGTCTGGAAGACAGAGGGAGTTGCCATAGGACACTATTCAAGTTTTTGTTCGCAGATCATGTTTTTTGCAATGGAACATATTCCACCCATGACTGAACTAACGAGGTGACCCCCTGAACTGACTTATGAGGGGAGCACCTCTTGTACCGTAATCATAAGTCAGTTTAGCCATGGAAATAAGTATGAGCAATAACTTCTGGAAAGTTCAGGGGTGAAGAGTTATACTGATGTGCATAATATTGCGAAGGCCCTCAGCGGCTAAGTTCAAGTTTGGTGCTCCTTTGACCACCCCGAAATATCGCAACGTAGTTAGGAAATGCACTCGAGATGAGAAGGATAGAAGAGTGGTACCTACGGATGGCAAACGAGGGTAAAAGATGTTCGCTGTCTTTTATAGGAGCGAGGACTTCCATCACGAGGATGGTATAATTTGGGTCCCATTTGAGGAACTATTTCAGCTATACAATCTGAGGAACCTAGACATATCGCTATTTCAACTATGGACATTGTAAGCATATTCAGACCCCTCGCTATTATTTTTAAGTTGATATCCTCCACTACACCACAACACTAAAACAACATTGGACATCTGTTGCTAATGATTAAAATTGGCGTTGAACGGTCCGTTGCTAAAGGTGTCCATCAGATCCTCTGTCGCTGAAATTGATCCTCTGTCGCCGAAATTGATCCTCTGTCACCGAAATTCAATACTTCGATGGATGGTCTGTTGCTATAAGTATTTTACTTTTGCCTTGGATCGTATGTTGCTATATATCAGTAATTGAGTCAGATCGTCCGTCGCTAAATAAAATACCCACTGGTGCGATTTTTTTGGCCCGTTCCCGCGAAAATTTTGGCCCAAAATGACCTAAACCCTAAGTCAGCAAACCAAAGTATTGGAACTGGAATACTTTTCTGATCCATCTCGATTCACACCCGTGGCCGCCCGCCCATGCCTCCACACCACCGCCCACGCCGACGCCCGCCCTCCCCGCGCCTCCACCCCGCCGCCCCCGCCGCCCCCGCCGGCTGCCCGGCCCCGGACGCCGCCTGCCACTGACGGTCCGTCCCGGCCGGCCGGCCAGCCTGCCCGCCGCGCCTCCACACCGCCGCACCCGCCGACGCCCACCCGCCCGTGTCTCCACCCCGCTGCCCCCGTCGGCTGCCCGGCCCCGGACGCCGCCTGCCACCGACGGTTCGTCCGACCGGCCAGCCCGCCCGCCTGCGCCTCCACACCGCCGCCCCGGCCGACGCCCGCCCTAGACGCCGCCTGCCACCAACGGCCAGCCCGCCCTCGACTGTCGACCCTGATCGAACACCGCCTCCGTGCATCGACCCTGGCCGCCCGCCCGCCCTAGGACAGCCTGTGTGGGGAGTTTCCCCTGTGCACGTCGGCCGCCCAAGACCTTCTTCAGCTCTGTTCGTGTTGTCTCGACCGCATCTACCTCACCAAGTGTCACGGCCGCGAGATCTGTGTCACCAAGGCGCTCTGCAGGATCCCACAGCCGGAATAGTACCTCCGCGTGGATCTGTGCAAGTCCAGGTAGAGGCCCATCGACGGAGGTGTGCTAGGTGATGAACCCCCTAAGTTTAGTCCCCCCCCGCCTTGCCTGTCCATCAAGTGTTCTATTCCTGCCTTCTGATCTTGGAGCACATGTGCCTTGTGATTCTTATTTGGATTTGCTGGAACGTTGGACGCTTGGACATTAAGTTAATCAATCCTACAGAGTAGCAGAGTATTGGCGCTAATTTGATTTGTTTAGTAATTTAATCTACATATTGCCGGCTGTACCTTGTAAAACTTCAGGTTAATATTTTTAAGAAATATAAGATGATGCATTTCACTAGAACTTCAAGTTGATAATACTTTTACTATGTTTCCACATATTACTTACAGTATGCTTAATTTTAGGAACCAGGAAAAGGAATTCATTAATGGATACATCTGTATTCTAGAATTTGTAGTTGTAGCTGAAAGAATAAATGTTATTGGATTGTATTCCTGATTGGTCTTTGTTGGAGCAACTTGTTTAATCTAAGTTAATATATGGTCATTAGTACTTGTAGCTGCCTGTACTACTCGAATCAGTTGACTGGAATCAGTTGAGCAAAATAAAGTAAACGCTGCATATATGATTTAAAATTTATGATTTAAGATGTAAATTGAAAACTGAGATGACTTGAATTAGTTGAGCAAAAAGATTAGATAAAGTATTTATAGTCAGCACTATGCACTGATTTTCAGCCCTTCTCCTTAACCAAGGTAGCAGTTTGCAGCAGTTTGTAGTACGCACATAGCAACTCAATTCCAATCATGCAATCCATTCTATTGAAACCAACCTAAGTTCAGCAGCTGATGAAAATCTGAACTACTAACTTGAACTATGGGTGCAGAGCCTTTCCATTTGGTTGTGACACCTAGGATTAGAATTCTGAATCTAAATGTGGGATCCTAGTGCAGTACCACTTTGATAATCTTGTACATCTTTCAGTAACTTGCTTGATACTAGAAAATTACATGTGAGTCTTATGTAAAATTATATGATGTTGCAGGTTACCAACACTGTACCTTGTAGGAAGCATCATGCTTGTGCGTCAGCAACATTCCAAGAGGTAAACATCAGCATGACCTCTCAAGGTGATCATGTTTTCTTCCCTCCACTTTTATTCATGGTGTAAATTGGTTCATTTTCACTATTCACCTGTTCTTAGGGTAAAGGAGCTGCCTGCAAGCATTTGAAGTTTTCTAGGCATCTAAAACAATCATAGCACCAGGCCTTCATTGCTGAGAAGTTGTTGGTTGAAGGAGCTTCTGTGAAACGGTAAGGTTTTTTATCTAGTTGTCGTTCATGACTACTAGATTGCCTTGTTCTAAGCTACAAAATCTGTCTTGTGATTGTATTGATGTGTGATCGATGTTGTAGTGTAAAAATATATATAAAGGAAGCCTCTTGATCTCCCCACAAAGGTCTATGGATAAAACATGGATTGAGAATGAGCCTAGGTACACACATGAACTATTTCTTAACTGCTCAGACTTAATGTAGTTAACATGGAATTTAACATAATCAATCCCATGTAGGCACACCAAGGCATATATACAAGGTGTGAATGGTTTCATAGCTTATGCATTTAAAAATTCAGCAATAGGAAACAAGATATTATGCCCTTGCAGAAAGTGTGCTAACTCATTTTGGAGAGAGGTGTGTGATGTACGTGAACATTTCATATGTGAACATTTCATACATGGAACTTCCATGGAGAAGCTAGTTCATCCAACGTGAATCCTGGGAATAGTGATGATGATGTCCTTATTGAAGAGGCTGAGGAAGATGAAATATCTAAATTGCTTAGGGACCTAGCTGGTGGTTTAGATGATGGAGGTGATTTTGAAGATAACAGTTCTGATCTGCAGCCTAGTGATGACCTACGAGCCCTCCAAAAGTTGGTAGAAGCCAATAGCCAACAGTTGTACCCTACTTGCAAGACATATAAGAAACTACATTTCTTGATTAGATTGCTTCACAGCAAGCTTCTTGGAGGATGGACTGATAGAAGTTTTGACCTACTACTAGATCTTCTTAATGATGCATTACCAGAGGGTTTAGCACTACCAGTAAACTTCCATGAATCTAAAAAATTGATTAAATCCATAGTACTTGGGTACATTAGTATCCATGCTTGTGAAAATGATTGCATTCTCCACTGGAAGGACCATAAGGATTCAAATTCATGTCCAAAGTGTAAGGTTTCACGGGGAAATCAGTTAGGAACAGTCTAGACGGGAAGCATGTTTATAGGGTTCCTAAGAAGGTTCTTCGCTACTTTCCAATAAATAAGAGTCTCCAAAGGTTGTTTCTATCATCGAAAACAGTGGCTCTTACAAGATGGCATAATGAGGAGCGAACAAGAGATGATTTTCTTAGGCATCCTACAGATTCTCCTCTTTGGAAAGACTTTGATGATAAACATTCAGAGTTTGCTAATGACAGCCGCAATATCCGTATGGCATTTGCCACAAATGGCTTTAATCCATACAGGAGCCAGAATGTTAGTTATAGCATTTGGCTTGGTATATGTATACCTTACAATTTTCCACCTTCAATGTGCATGAAGCAATCAAACTTCATCCTTTCTTTTTTGATTCCTGGGAAGCATGCTCCTGGTCATAATATGGATGTTCATTTTCAGCCACTTATTGAGGATTTGTTAGATATGTTTGTCGAAGGAGTTAGAACTTATGATCCTTCAAAGGAGAGCATTTCCAATTGCGTGCTGCAGTACTGTGGACTATTATAGATTTCCCAGGTCTAGGATATGTGTATGGTTGTGTTACATCTGGTGAAGCAGCATGTCCTGATTGCCACTCTTATATATGTTCATTTAGACTTGGTAATGGCACCAAAACTTGCTATATGGGTCATCGTAGGTTCTTGCATGATGATCACCCATTTAGGTTTGATTATCAGAAATTTGGTTCAACCGAGCTTAGACAGGCACCGACTCCACTTTCTGGAGAGGAAATTTTAGAGTGTACATCTTGTTACAGTTTATGGCAAGGATCCATCTGGAAAGAAACCAGCAAGCAAGAGACGCAAGGATGGGGAGCCGCTAATCATTTTTAAGAGATCTATTTGGTTCAAACTTCCATATTGGAAAGATTTGATGATGCGTCATAACTTTGATGTCATGCACATAGGAAAAAATGTTTATGAGAACTTTGTTAATACATTCCTGGGTACCGATGGGAAATCTAAGGATAATCTTAATTCTCGCTTGGACCTTCAAGCTCTTGGTATTAGAAGTGACCTTCACCCTGTTGAAAATGAAGAACAATTTTATATACCACCTGCTCCATATTCAATGAGCCCTAATGAGAAGAAATTATTTTGTGAAGTACTAAAAGGGGTCAAGTTCCCTCCTGGTTATGCGTCTGATATTCGACACAACGTTCATGTTAATGAGAAAAGGTGTTTGGGCTAAAGAGTCATGAGTGCCACATTGTTCTACAAGACTTACTACCGCTAGCTGTAAGAAAAATATTGCCAGAGATAGTTAGTGCTGCAGTTGCTCATGTTAGTCAATTTTTAAGAAGATTTCTGCACCTGTTTTTCGAAAAGTGACATGGATAATCTAGAGGCTGATATAGCTGAAACCTTGAGCCTTCGTAAGGCCATATTCCTTCCATCTTTCTTTGACATGATGGTACATTTGATGATTCATCTTCCTGCCCAAGCAAGAATGGCTGGTCCAGTACATTTTCATAGCATGTGGCCTGTTGAGAGGTAATTTCTTTGGCAGATTCGAACTTAAGAAACAAACTAAATACATATTAATTTTACAACATGATGAGGCTATTATATGTGTATAGGTTTCTGATGCGACTTAAGGGTAGTGTTCATACAAAAAGCCATCCGGAGGGATCAATTATGGAGGGTTCTTTGTTTTATGACAGCCTTACACTTTGTGCCCGCTATTTACATGGGTCGACTCAGTTTTACAGACAAGTTATAGTTAATGAGGGGCTGGACATAGAAAATTCAAGTACAACTTTATTTCATAGCACTGGTCGGGGTCTGGCTGGGAAGAGCACAGTGACTTTAGACCACAAGACTTAGCTTCAAGCACATAGATATGTCCTTTTCAACTATGCTAATATAGAACCTTACTTGGAGTAAGTTTGCTAATTCACTTGACATCACATGTTTACTTTCCCATGGATGGTAAACTTACAAAATTGTCATTTGCAGCAAGTATACTCATTATCTAACCTCAATTGGAGTTTGAAATCAACGAGATATCAACCGCATGCAGCATGAATCCTTCCATGAGTGGTTTAGGTCACATGTAAGTAGGAAAGAACTTGACACATGTTATTTCCTAGTTCACATCTAACTTAGTAATTAATCATAGTATTTTGTTTAACCTTAGGTGGAAGAAATGTCTGAGGAAGCACCAGATGAGATAAAAATTTTAGCTAAGATGCCAATGATGGCTGCACGAAAGTATAGTAGCTATAGAGTAAATGGATTTGATTTCCATACAGATTCCTATGATGTAGGTAGGTCTGTTCAAAATAGTGGCGTTGCTCTTGTTGCAGAGACAAAATGCTTTGAAAGTGGAAATAATAATGACTTCCTAATGGGAAAGAAAACCTATTATGGAGTTATAAAGGATATTGTTGAACTGAACTATGCACACAAAGGTAATGTGGTCCTTTTAAAGTGTGATTGGGTTGACAACCGTGTGGAAGATAAATGGGTTAAGACCGATCAATTCAGGGTCACCAGTGTCAACTTTAAGCATTTATTCAATACCGGTGAAAAAAATTTCAGATGAGTCATTCATACTAGCATCACAAGCAGTTCAAGTCTTCTATGTTCCTGATGGAATTGATACTGAGTGGGTTAGTGTTTCTCAATCAAAACCAAGAGACTACTATGACATTGGTAATTTGGAGATTGAGCACATTGAAAATGGCAATGGACTAGTTCTGCCATTGTATGATTTAGATGCCGGTGTGACTGTGGATGTTGTTAATGGGATTATCCCTGCTGTTAGAACAGATATAGATGGTATAATTGTTGATCGAAAAAGTCTAAACAGCAATCTAAGAAGTAAGTCTTGTTTGCACAATGTGGCTGCCATGTTTTTGTTATTCTTTAGAATTAAAATAGTTGCACTTATGTCAGTTATAGAATCAAATTTGGCCAACTTGTTTGTTTCTTCTCAGGAGTAAAAATGACAAGCGCAAGAGGAAACAATAAGGATGCCTTTATCAATCCATATGAGTTGCAGAAAATAGCACAATGTGCAAGGAACCAAAAGAGGTTTGAATCTCTGGGAATAGCAGAATTTGCAAGGAATATGCTGCCAATTCAACCTAGGAAAAGAGTAAAGGTCAGGCTAATCTACCTGCAATGAATTATCATGGTACTTTATTACTTATAGTCTTATAGATTTGTAGATTATTAATTCGCAATCATATGATATTCTTGTAGAGAGCTCAGGGCACAAGGGAAGCAGCAGCTAACAATCATTATTTGCGGCCAAGGCCTGAAAGAACAAGTTCTGAGATTGCAATTGCAAATGAGAAAATTGAGGACTGTGAAACAATTGGAGACTTCTTAAGTGACGATGAAGATGATGTTGGTAGCATCTATGTAACTTACCCTACCTGTGATCTTGTAGCTAATTCCTGAATATATATCTATGATGTTGCAGATTAATGAATGATTATTACTGAATGATTACAATTTGGAAGTATAGATTTTTTATGTCCAGATTAATTACTGTCCATGTCTATATACTGTTTATAGATTCATTACATGTCCAGATTATTCTAGGATGTTTTACCTGTCTATGCCTTAACTGTGCAGATTATTCTTTGCTTGTCCAGATTATGCATAGGTTGTTTATGTCCAGATTAAGCATCCTTGGACTGATTGGCTTATTTTTTTGACTTTCTAGAAACGATTTGATATAAATGATGCAGCCTTGGATTGGGTTAGGGCTAGTGCTGGAGCAAAATGAAGGCAGTTTAAGGCAAAACTTAAGCGACAAATTTTTGATGAAACATTGAGTGATGAGCAACTGAAGAACTTACATGGTCATAGAATAGATGATGATGTATTCGGTTCTCTTATCAAATATTGGAGGTCTCCTGAGTTTCAATCGAAAAATACTTACATGAGCAGCAGCTTTACTCCTAGAGCTGGAAAAGCATCAGTCCGCTGAGTGCTATCTTAGACCATTGTTGGCTCCAGGAAAATGAAGCACTGGTGTAGAAGATACATTTTTATCGTAACTATACATGCAGACAATAGTAATATTTTATTAGGTGTAGAAAATACATGCAGATGTAACACTTCTTATCATAGGCTCTGACGGCAAGAGGAAAAAACAGTCGTGCAAAGCTGAAGTTTCTTCATACATCAGGCAGTGTGAGCTATGCTTCTTGCACATAAACTTCTACATTCTCTTATCATTGTCATCTCATTTGAATGGATCATTTTTGGGGCATCTTGACCTGTGCAAATTAAAAACTTGTAGGGTCAGCAACTTGGACGCCCTCCTCAAAGAGATGAAGTCTATATAAAAACACATACAAGCGAAAATGGAGTGCCTTTAAGGCCAGCACATCAACAGTTGTAATTTTTGGTAGAAAGCATGGACCAAAACTAGTTTGCTGCAATCTGTAGGTAGTAGTATGTAACACCCTAAAATTGAAGACTTAAAAATCGAAAATTTAAAATTTAAAATTTACAAAAACTTTTAACTACATCTCATCGTAATTATTTGCCTCTTACTCGCTAGTTTTGTTGTGTGTTATAAATAAAAGGTTATATATTTAAAAGGCGGAAAAGTCGAGAAGGCTTCGGAAAACAAAAAGAAGAAGAAATTGTAAAATGAATATTAGAAATAAAAATTATAAAAATATATAATTGGGAAAAGCTAAGGTTGATAAAAATTTATTTTTATCAAAACTTTATTTTTGGAAAATAAAAAATTAATAAATCATAAATAAAAAGGATATTATAAAAATAATAAAAATAAGGTTGGGCAAAATTTAAAATTAAATTAAAATTATCTTTGGGGCAAAAATTATACTTTTAATTTTATAGGTAACATGCAAAAGGTATAAATAAAAAAATATAAAAAAGAAAATCGGGAAAAAGAAAAAGGTCACTCTTCATCGGGCGCTAGGTGTTCGACGCCGCACCGGGGCTCCCACCCTATGCGCGCGTGTCCGCCGCGCCAATGCTCGCTGCTCGCGCCCGCCCACGCTGTGGCGCTGCCGTGCGCCGGCCCTCTCAAGGCTGCGCCGCCGCCCGTGCCTCTCTCCCTCTCGGGCCCTTCCTTGCCGCTGGCGCCTATAAAGGCGCCTCGTGCCTCTCTCCCTTCCTCACCGTGCCTCTCCCTTCCTCTCCCGTTTGCGCGGAGCTCCTCGCCACGCCACGCCGCCGCATCGCCGCCGTGCCCGCGCCACCGTGCACACGTTGCGCCGTGCCGCGGTAAGCCGCCCTTTCCCTAGCCGCCGCCTCTCGCACGCCTCCTGGTCAAAGAAAGAGAAAGGAAGAAGGGACAAGGGGAGAGAAGGAGCCGGGTGAGAAAGGAGGGAGCCGAAAGAGAAGAGAGGAAGAAACAGAGGAGGAAAAACGAAAAGAGAAGAAGAAAAGAAAAGAAAAGAGAAAAGAAAAAGAAAAGAAAGAAAAAGAAAGAAGAATAAAAATAATAAAATAGGGAAAAAAAGAGGAGAGAGAAGAAACAGAGGAGGAAAACGAAAAGAGATGAAGAAAAGAAAAGAAAAGAGAAAAAAGAAAAAGAGAAAAAAAGAAAAAAAGGAAAAGAAAGAAGAAGAAAAAAATAATAAAACAGGGAAAATATTTGGGAAAATTTTTGAGTAAAAATATATATTTTCTTGGGATCAAATTTTATTTTTTTGAAATGATTAAAGATAATTATTAAATATAATTGTGAGAATATTTAGTTATCACATAAATTGATTATCACTTTAGGAATTTTATTATAATTTAGTTTGTTATTAAATATTAATTTTAGCATATGAATTTTATAAAATTTAAAATTTTAAATAGTGTCGGTAATTTATTTTGAAATTAATTATTTCAAACCCCGGCTCGTCCGTCCGATAAAGTTGGGTAAAATTCGGATGTTTTCATTTCCTTTTCGGACGATATTTCCAAAATATATTTTTTTCTAAATTAAAATAAACCAACTCAAGCTACCTCATAATAAATTAAATCGGTAAAATCACAAAACTTCAAATTATTATAACTCGCTCATTTTAGCTCGGATTTTGTCAAAACTCGAACCTAAATTCGTCTAAAATCGTAGTCTATTTTTAGGAGTCGCTTTTACAACTTTATTTGGCTTTTTAGTGATTTTATTTGAATTCTAACTGAATTCAATTGATTTGACCGCACGTATTTATAGTCCGAAGGAGCACTGAGTGCGTTGAAGACTCAAGACAACAAGATTGCGAGCAAGGAAAGTCATCACTACCTTTGAGCATGTTGAACCCATCTGCGAACTTATGATTGTTTAAAATCAAATATACATGTTATATTCATATGAACTCCCATATTTGTTATATGCCCGCCTTGATATTGAATACTGTTTATTCTTTATACCCTACAGTGTCTCGTGCGTTCGAAGTCATTCTTCGACAATGCTTAGCCCATACTATTTTATATTCATGGACAATCATATTTATCAAATGCTATATGCTTGGGCAACTACCTTAGGAAAGGTGGTTGATGTACGGCATGTGAAGACATGAACGTCACATTGCCATGACAATGATGAAATGATTCTTCGATGAAAAACTAAAACAAACAAATGTTTTAGACTAGGGCGACTGGATGATTTGGGTGGATTCCGGTAAAGGCAAGTGTTGTCCCTGGTCAATTAAGGACCGAGTCATGAGATAAACATAAAACGAGCTAGGACAACCGTACTTCTTGAATGGGTATAGACCTAGCAGAGTAAATAGCTGAATGGAGGCGGTACCCCTGCATAGTGGTTCAATGGGGTATGAGAATAGGCGGGAAGCCTACAGATGGAACATTGGACTGAAATTTGATTTAAGTACAACTTAAAGAATGAGTGAGTCTTTCCCTTCCTGGGAGCGCCAGAACTCCTCTCGCTGTTAGAAACTATGTACGACTAGAGTGCATGAGGGCTCAAGTTTATGAAGTGGGTACTGCCAAGTGAGGTTATTGAAAGGCTTTGCCGTGACATGTCTCATGCGTTGGGACTTTGGCTCATGTGTTGGGCAAGTCACGGAGTACAGATAAAGTGTACATCCACTGTAATGTGAGTGAAACAATCTATTTGAATAGCCGTGCTCACGGATATGGAGTGGCGGGACAAGTTTTTTGCTTAGCTAGACTCTAAATTTTAAAATGATGGGATGGGCATGCATGATAATTTTTATGTGCTGGTGAATCAACTTTTCGGGAATGCGAGAAGGGTAGACCCCAGAAAATCATGACGATCCAGTGGCGGGAAGCTATCCTTGGAATCACAATGGATGGTGGACAGAACCGTCGCTGATTAAATGAACTATAGAAATAAAACTTGATTAGTCTTAGGTCTTAGGCTTGTGAAAAGAATTATAAAACTGGCTTTATGCAAAATAACCATAGCCGTTCCTTGATTATCCCATATCATGTGCATCGTTGTTATGGTGGCTTGCTGAGTACGGTTGGTACTCACCCTTTCTATACGCACAAACATTTAGATGTGGGCGATGAAGACCCTGAAGACCCGTACGCATACTACCAGGAGGGTGTGGAGGATGATGGTGCCCAGTAGGTCTTAGCTCTGGTCGTTGCCTGTGGCAATGGCGTGCCGCTGCCTTCTCTTCGCCGCCTTATCTATTTTTTGCTTTTGGTTGTATTTCTGACCGTTTGATCCTATGTTCTAGACTTTGCCTTCGGGCTCTATATTGTAATATTTTGCGTAAGTCGATGGATGTATCGTGCACTTGATGATTCAGCAATATATTCATGGGTACCAAACTTCTTGATCCAGAAAAATGGTACTATGAACACGATTAATTCCTGTTACAAAAAGGAGGGTCTACATAGTAGTAATAACTGTGGTAGCGTAATGACTGTAGTGCTAGTTGTAACATGGCACAAGCAAGTTTTTTCATTTTCAAACCGCAATATATGTAGTAGTAATAACCACATATCCATTCTTCATAGAATGAGCTGAAAAAAGTTATTGAAGCCTATCCGAGTTGATGGAGTGGACAATTCAGCAAGGTGATGCTTTTGCCGTTGTTTGTGGAGTAAATGAGCCAGGGGGCGAGTCCGTTGTTTGGATCTAGGACCAACTCCTCAAGACATTGGTGTTTACACCCAAAATTGACATCTAGAGTTAAAATAGGGAGAATTGCCAATATTTAGAAAATCTGCTGGTTTCTCCAAAGGGCCTGGTCCGACCGCCATGTACGGGCCGCCGACCGAGGCCCGAGGGCCGGTCGACCGGCGCATGTGGCCGGTCTAACCGGCAGAGTCCGAGACCGAGTCGATTTTCATCGGACTCGGTTTCCTTGCTCCATAAGGTATGTCTCGAGTTTCCTAACGTATCTACCCCGAATTGGACATGGAGGAGGACCCAGTAGGAGGCAAGTCCAACCCCTATTTAAGAGCCAAGGCCGGTTCAATTCGAGAAGACAATAGACACAATCAATACCCCCAATCTCTACAATTGAATCTTTACAATTGAATCGTTCTTTTACTTTTACTTTTCAACCATGTTTTCTACTTTACCCTAGTTTAGTCCATCTTTGTCGATTTGCGCTGTAAATTGTCCGCCGCCGCTGCGAGAGTGCTACACCTCTTTGTAGGTTTGTCCTGAAAAACTTCCGATTTCACACGAGATGGGTATGTATCCATCGTTCTACTCAAATCGGCTCCGCTAGCCGATTTAATCTACAAAACCCATCTTGGCTTAGTTTTTTTGCTAGATTGAGGTGGTTGGCAACTCCATATCATCATAAGGTATTTAGGTGTCCCGATCGTGATTGTCTTCTTGCCAAAAAAGGTTGCCAACAACTGGTACCCCAGGACTGAAGTCGTACTAATCGACAAGGCTTCAAATACAAGTTTTGGCACGTCAAAAGGATGAAAGTGATAATCTAATGCTACGTCAAAGTATCTTGGAAATGCAAGAAAGGGAGGAGCAAAGGATGGCGCGAGAATTTCCAAATGTCGAAACAATTTCACAACATGGTTCTAACTCAAAGACAGCACATGGTAAAGTACTTCAAAAAGCCTTTTCGCAACATGGTTCTAGTATACAAATCTAAATTTTTATCATACACTAATATGAACTTTTAGTATCTAACATGTCCTACATTCAAGCACTTGCTTTGTTGTAACTGTTCTTCCTATGCTTGATGTAGAGCCCATGGTCTGAAGAACATGCCGAGGCCAATCAACATGTTCAGGTGAAGAACATGACAACTATGCAGAGAATGAAAACTTTAATGAGGAACCCGATGATGAGGCCAATCAGCAAGTGTTGCGCCCTGCAGCCTTCGCCGCCATGAACATTACAACATCGCAAGGAATGATGTCCAGCGCTTTTCACATGATGCACTTGTAATCTTCTCAACCTCATGCAAATTTTGTACATGTGTTTTAATCGCTGCTCAACCTATGATTTATCCATTTCTCATACATGCATCTTCTTCTTTAGGCTAGAAATGAGGTGATTTTATTTGTCATGTCGAGTAATGAAAAAGTGGCTAAGGCAACTATTGTTTCACTTAATCCAAACAATCAGTGTCACACCCCGAGTTTTGCCCCTAAATCATTTAAATAATTCACCCCGAAATAATTGGAATTTCTGAAATTAACTGCATCAACAAGTAATTTTAAAATACATTTAATAAGTGGAAACAACATGTTAGGATTTTTCTTAAATTCTATGTGTCAAAATAAATTAACAGTAATTTTTATGGGAATTTTTCGTGAGCAAAGGAACTATTTTTAATCAATTAAATAAGTAATCAACAATTAAATTAAGTCCCATTTTGATTTTTCCCATTTTCCTATTTTCCTAATTGGGTCGCAGCTTCGCCCTTTCTCCCGGGCCGCCCGCCCAAGTCCTCTTGGCCCAAGCCACACCGCCTCCCCCTCCTTCGGCCATGGGCCGTGCGGCCCATGAGCCCCGCCCGCGCGAAGTCCGCCACCCTCCTCGCTACCTCAGCCACCGACGTGGGCCCCACTGTCTGGGCATTCCTTTCCCATGCCCGACGGTGCAAGCCGCCGTCGCCATGCGCGCCGGTGGGTCTTTCCTCCTCCGCGCCACCCCGTGCCACGCCGGCCCGAGCGGCCTCTCCCATCACTGCGCGCCGCCTTTTCTCGCGCCGCAACGGCCGCGCAACACCTAAACATCGTCGTTCTTTCCCTTTCTCTATCCGAGTGCGACTTCGTTGGCGAGCAATTCGCGTCCTGCTCCGTGCCCAATCCAGACTCTAGAGCCTCCTATAAAATCCCCCGTGAGCTCCGCCTTGCCCTCCCGTTTGCGCCGCCTCAAATCGAGCCCTAATTCGCCATCGCCCAAATTTTCCGCTGCCGGCCGCCGTCTTTCTTCCCTGTCTCCGGTGAGCACACGCCGCCCCTTTTTCTTCTTTTGTCCGCGCGTGTCTTAGACTTCCCGCACGTCGTCCCGTGTCGTCCCGAGGCCTCCCGAGCCATGGGCCGGCCGCCACGCGGCCATGGCCGGCAGGGCCGGCTCGCCACCGCCACCCCTAAAAACCTTAACCCTAGCCGCCGCCACCGCCATCCGATCTCTCGACGGCGGATCTCGGACCGCCCGATCCCGCCGAGCCGCCGCCGTCCGATCGCTGCCGCTTCTCCCGATGGCCGCCACATGGCGCCCCACCGCTGCGTTGCGCCGTGGACTTGGTCCACCGCCGAGCGAGCCGCCCCACTTGCAAGAATCGCCACCGCCGACGTCAACGATGACGTCAGCCTAGGCCGCTCCAGCCGCAGGTCGCATGACGTCATGCCGACGCCACCTCTACCTCGCCGCACGTGCATGCTTGCGTCAGCGAGGGACTTAATTGCGTAATAATTAATTTTTAGTTTTTTGTTATTTTAAAAATCACAATTAAACTTCTAAAATTCATATGTTTTTAATCCGAGCTCCGTTGTAGTCCCTTCAAATTTCATTAAATCTAGAAAATGTCAAGAATTCATTAAAATAGTTTCTTATGTCGTTTCAGACTTTTAGCTTGTTTTTTTGAAGTACTTTGTTTGTCGTGTAGATTCCGATAATTTCGATGATCCCGTTTACTTGGAAGTAGTCGCCGAGGTTCCCGCCTCCGAGCAAGGCAAGTCATACTTTATATTGATCATGTTGTACCTATTTTATTTAAATATCTCTTTTCTCTCAAATATTGCATATGTTTTAGAATGTTATTTCATGGGACTATTATACCTATTGTACTCAGCCATAGGAATTGAATGCCTTATACCATTGATAACTTGGGTTCAATATGACTAGATGTTGGTTTAGAACATGCTTAGCCTAGCTTAGATCCACTAGCTCACTTAAGGGAATCACATTAATTAAATATTACATTAGAGACTAATACTCAGATGATGTCAGGTATGTGATCCTATTCTAATAATACTGAAATATGATAATGATGGGTTGTGAGCACATGGTTGGATATTGGTTAGCATGCTCATGACAATTAAGGACCGGTTCTCGGGAAACCCTGAAAGAATTACCGTGCATACCACAAGCCAGCATGGGTAATGGCTGGATCTGTAGTGTAGTTGTCTCTAGCCGACGTACCCTAGTGAGGGTGGGCGTGATGGAGTTGGGTCGGCCCCGATTTTAAGGGTTGATCGGCTACCGGATTCACCGCGACACGAGAGGAGGCTGTCCATTACCCCGACGGGAGTGGGGGCGAAACCTTAGTGTGGTATGATTGGTTAGAGAGGGTTATGTGAAGGGTCTTGTCACAGTTCCTTTCCGGGGTATCGTGGTGGTACAGGCGCACGGTAACGTGTTGTGGGATTGTGTCTTATGGGTACGCTTGTATACCTCGATCGAGTAAAACTATTCGAATAGTCGTGCCCATGGTTACAAGCGATTGACCGATTCACCTTGATTAGTCTCACTTATTTACATGAATGAACCGTTGGGACTTGGCTAGTATAGTTGGATGGATGAGCCTGTTTGCAACGTGGTTTTAACGTTGGACAGTGTTTATTTAATATTGCTTAAATTAATATTACTGTTTTACTGCTTGGAACTATTGCTATTTCTGAAATGCTAGTTATGCAAATGAGACTATATTCCTTCGTTGTGAATTATCCTGCACCATACCTTCTCTTCCGGTATGACTTGTTGAGTATGATGGAGTACTCCGTCTTGCTTAATTTTCTCCCTCTAGAGCCGAGGTTGCGAAGAAGAAAGTTTCGACGAGGTTTAGGCTTATGTTCGCCGTCAAGGTTGCCTCCGTGGTGTTTTGGAATTCCGTCGCGGTGTTAGTTTCAGTTTAGTCAGTCTTTTTCTTTTCTGTTGCATTTATGTAATTCTTTTATATTGTTTCTAAGACGTAGATTCTGTAATATTAATAATTGTCGATTTGTGTACCTCGGCCGATACCTGGACGAGGAATGAATGCACAAATTAGCCGCAAAAATTCTCGCTCGAATTTCTGGGCATGACAAGTTGGTATCAGAGCCAGTCTTGACTATAGGACAAGCCAACTGGAAACCCTAAGAGCCCTTTAATCTTTTCATTTGCATGAGTTTGAAAAAAGAGGGAGTTTTAAAAAGTAAATTCAGTCTAGGGTTTTAGAATTTGCAAAAATAGGTCTTTGGTCTTTTGGGTTTTAAGCATGCTTTGGTTCCCATTCCTTTGTTTCTATAGATGGCAGGTTCCCCAGCTACGCACTGTGGAAAAGGTATGGTGGGTTTCGTCGTAGAGCTGGCACGCATGGCCTTGGCAGTTGGGTACCCTTGAGCGCTGAAGTACACTACAATCGCACCTCTCAGTGGCGAGTTGCCTCACCGTGTCCGTCTGGAGGTTCACGGCTTTGTGGGGACTTGCATTTCTAATATGGAAGTCACAGCTTCAGAAGGCACAGCCGAGCATGCCTGTCAAGAAGCCGCGTATCTGATGATGGCTAGGATGAGGGAGTTGCATGACAGCGACCTTCGCACCTTCGCTTATCGCTACCATCCCCGTCGTGGCAGTTCCTCCAACGTCAGCGCTTTCAAGTCTATGGTAGATGAGAACGACTCTACTTTCGGCCGCATGTGCACGGTGATTAGGGTACTGGACAAGATGCACTCTGACTTGCGCAAGGTAGCCAAGGCACTGAACGTCATGAAGATGTTGAGGATTGTGAGTCTGCAAGACGAAGTGGTCCGTCTCAAGAAGGAAGTCGCGGAGTTAAAAGGACTCCCAGCACCAGGTGGTGTCAGGATTCGCACTACGCCCCGAAAGACCACCACTGCACCTGTGTGTATCCATCTCGCGCCCCGGATTCCTCCACCAACCCCTCGTGCGTCTCCTCTAGCTCCTCCCACTCTACCGCCCAGCTCCGACGCCTTTGCCCCAATTTCTCCCGCTGCGCAGAACCGCTCTCGCTTGCCCAGCTTCGGCATACCAGGCGGAGGTGGCAACAACAATTGATCTCCATCTTCGTGATTCAAGCTCGAGAATTCAACTAAAGACATGGATTCGAAGAAACTCGGAGTTCTTCCGAGGAAAAGGGCAGGATTGGATGGGGCACTACCACCGATTTGGAAGAGTCGAAGACCAACATGAAGACGGAGAACTCCAGGAGCCGTTCTGGGGAGTGGGGACTCTCTGAAGGGAGCAGTTTCGACTCCACAGCTCACGGATCGTTCTAGTCGCCATTCTTAGTTTTACTGATTTGCTTAGTTTGTCTGCTTGGTAGTTGTTGTGTGTTAGGTTTGCTGTGTCTGGGTTAGCTGGCAGTCTATATTGAGTGTGGTATGGCTGACCAATTAAGGAAGTTTCGTGCTTTTCCTTGTTTTAATCAAGATCAGAGGAGTGCATTTGAATTCCAATAGTAAAGTTTAGTTTCTAAGTCAGCCTGTTTTTCTTCTTTTCTATTTTGTTCGGTCGTCTTCTCCAGATGGTGAACACCAGGACTAGTGGAGCGAACATCAACAATGGCAGTCAGGCAACAACAACGACAATCACGATGTCAACGACAACGCTCCTCCTCCGTCGCATGAGAATCCCACTATTGCTTAGGTGCTTGCTTCGTAGACGCAGATGATGGCTGCGATGATGCAGCAGATGCAACAAAAGCACCAGTAGATGCAACAGCAAATGTTGCAACAAATGCAGCAACAGTAGTAGAATAACCAATTTGCTCCTCCACCACCCCAGTCTAAGCTGCCAGAGTTCCTTCGCGTCCAGCCGTCGACCTTCTCCAGCACCACCAATCCTATGGAGGCCAATGACTGGCTTCATGCTATTGAGAAGAAGCTAGATCTACTACAATGCACGGATCAGGAGAAAGTCACTTTTGCTACACATCAATTGCAAGGTCCTACTTCTGCTTGGTGGGACAATTACTTGGTTACTCGCCCAGCTGGAGCAGCAGTCACATGGGAAGAGTTTTGTCACAATTTTAGGACAGCACATATTCCTGCAGGAATAGTCGCGCAGAAGAAGCGTGAGTTTCGTTCTCTTGAGCAGGGCAACAGGTCGGTTACTGAGTACCTGCATGAGTTCAACCGTCTTGCACCTTACGCCCCAGAGGACGTGCGCACCGATGCATAAAGACAAGAGAAATTCTTGGCTGGTTTGGATGATGAACTCACTGACAAGCTGATCTGAGGGGAGTATGCTAACTTTGAGAAGTTGGTTGACAAGGCCATTCGACAGGAAGACCAGCGCAACAAGATGATCAAGAAAAGAAAGACAGTACAGTTCAGGCCTCCTCAACAGCAGGGAAATCAGCAGAGGCCACACTTCATGTCCGGAGGTCAGGGTGGACCTACCACCATGATTGTTCATTAGAATCAGCCTTATCACCCAGGGAATTTTCAAGTTGACGGTAGTGGCAGTGGCAGTGGACAGCAACAACGCATTTCAACTCCGCGTCCTCCAACAGCGCCACCCAAGCAAAGCAGCCCAAGCCACCACCTCCAAGAAAGGACTCCGCAGGGAAGCCAGAGTCCGCTTCAACCGTGGTGACCCCGGGCACTTTGCAGACAAGTGTCCGAAGCCGAAGTGAGCTGGACCTGCATTCATCCAGCCCGTGTCAATCATGCATCCGTTGAAGTGGTACAGGCAACTCCCGAAGTTATACTGGGTACGTTTCCTGTGAATCTCACTCCTGCTACAATATTATTTGATTCTGGTGTATTCATTTATTTTCAAGCAGTTTGTTGGGACACATGGGTTATCAGTAATGGAACTTAAGATACCTATGCGGGTTCAAACCCCTGGAAACCATTTGGACATCACTCAGTACTGTCCCTCGGTGGCAATAGAAATCCAAGGATCCCAATTTCTAGCCAACCTTATCCTTCCTAAATCCAAAGGCCTAGATGTCATTCTTGGGATGGATTGGGTGTCAAGACATAAGGGAGTAATTGACTGTGCTAGCCGCATAATTACTTTAATCAATGAAAAAGGAGAAAAGATTGTTTTTCGTTCTCTCATGGAAGCCAAGACTATAGCAAGTTTGAATCATGTTTCTATCGGGGAATCGTCTGAAGTAGCAGCAAAGATCCCTATGAAAATTAGAAGATATCCCCATAGTCAGAGAACACCCTGAAGTTGTTCCATAAGATTTAACCAAGATGCCACCAAAAAGAGAAATTGAATTCCGGATTGATCTATTACTCGAGACCGCCCCAATTCACAAGAGATCGTACAGAATGGAAGCAAACGAGTTGGCAGAAGTCAAGAAGCGGGTGGATGAACAGTTGCAGAAAAGTTATATCCGCCCGAGCACATTAACTTGGGGTGCTCCGGTGATATTTGTAGAGAAGAAAGACAAGACCAAGTGAATATGTGTCGATTATCACGCACTCAATGAGGTCACTATCAAGAACAAGTATCCTCTACCACGGATTGATGATTTGTTTGATCAACTTAAGGGGGCAAAGGTATTCTCCAAGATAGACCTGTGATCAGGTTACCATCAATTGAGAATTCAGGAAGAGGACATTCCCAAGACCGCTTTCATCACTCGGTACGGTTTGTATGAGTGTACGGTCATGTCTTTTGGATTGACCCATGCACCGGCTTTCTTCATGAATCTGATGAACAAGGTCTTTATGGAATTCTTGGACAAATTTGTCGTGGTGTTCATTGACAACATTTTGATATACTCCAAGACCGAGGAGGAACATCAGCATCATCTCCGGTTAGTGCTCGAGAAGTTGAGGGATCATCAACTCTACGCCAAGTTTAGCAAGTGTGCTTTCTAGTTAAGGGAAGTGCAGTTCCTCGGCCACATTGTGAATGCCCAAGGAGTAGCCGTGGACCCATCAAATGTGGATTCAGTTACCAAGTGGACTCCGCCAAAGACAGTCACCCAGATTCGAAGTTTTCTTGGACTTGCGGGTTATTACCGTCGTTTCATTGAGAATTTCTCCAGAATTGCTAAGCCGATGACACAATTGTTGAAGAAAGATGAGAAATTCAAGTGGTCACGGAATGTAACAAGAGTTTTGAAGAGGTTAAGAAGAAGTTGGTGTCTGCGCCATTCTTGATACTGCCGGATCCAGCAAATGATTTCCAAATATATTGTGATGCATCCCGCCAAGGGCTGGGATGTGTGTTGATGCAAGAAGGCAAAGTGGTCGCATACGCCTCCCGTCAGTTGCGTCCACATGAGAACAACTATCCAACCCACGATCTGGAGTTAGCCGCAGTGGTCCATGCCTTGAAAATCTAGCGACACTACCTAATCGGTAATCGTTGTGAAGTGTACACTGATCATAAAAGTCTCAAGTATTTCTTCACCCAATTGGACTTGAACCTTCGTCAACGAAGATGGTTGGAATTGATCAAGGATTATGATTTAGGATACACTATCATCCCGACAAAGCTAATATGGTAGCGTATGCTTTGAGCGAAAGAGTTACCGCAACACCATTAACGTAGAAAGAATGTGTAACCAGGTGCAAAATGAGAATTTGAGCGCTTGAACCCGCAGGTTGTGGATTTTGGTTTTGTGGCCGCTCGAAGCTCAACCCACTCTCATTGATCAAATTCAGCCGCTCGTATCAAATCCCGAGATGATTGAACTCAAGAAGAACATGAGAGTCGGAAAAGCTTGCGACTTTACAGAAGACGAGCATGGAACAATCTGGATGGGAAAGAGATTGTGTGTGTCAGAAGATAAAGAATTGAAGAAGCTGATTCTTACGAAAGCTCACCAAACCCAATATTCAATCCATCCGGGCAGTAAAAAGATGTATCAAGATCTCAAAGGGAAGTTCTGGTGCGTCAGTATGAGGAGAGAAATAGCTGAATTTGTCGCACTTTGTGATGTTTGTCAGCGAGTCAAGACAGAACATCAACGGCCCACAGGATTGATGCAACCCCTCCAAATTTCGGAATGAAAATGGGAAGAGATTGGAATGGATTTCATCACGGGTTTACCCCGCACATCGTCAGGGTATGATTCAATTTGGGTCATGGTGGATCGACTCACGAAGGTGGCTCACTTCATACCAGTGCATACTACTTACTCGGGAAAGAAGCTAGCAGAGCTATACCTTGCTAGAATCATGTGTTTACATGGAGTGCCTAAGAAGATCGTGTCTGACCGAGGAAGTCAGTTTACTTCCAAGTTCTGGCAGAAGTTGCAAGAAGAGCTTGGGACCCGTTTGAACTTCAGTACGGCCTATCACCCGCAGATAGATGGTCAAACCGAGAGAGTGAATCAAATTCTTGAAGACATGTTGAGAGCATGTGCGCTTGAGTTTGGTAAAGTGTGGGACAAGAGTTTGCCTTATGCGAATTCTCCTATAACAACAGCTTATCGTGCCAGGCATTCAAATGGCACCCTATGAGGCGTTGTATGGACGGAAGTGCCGCACACCCCTTTTCTAGGATCAGACTGGTGAACGTTAGTTGTTTGGCACAGAAGTGATAAGTGAAGCAGAAGCAAAAGTCCGAACAACTCGGGAAAGATTGAGAATATCGCAGTCTCGGCAGAAGAGCTACGCAGACAATCATCGAAGAGATCTCTCTTTTGAAGCAAAGGATTATATGTACCTTCGTGTTACAACACTCCGGGGAGTACACCGTTTTCAAACCAAAGGCAAGTTGGCACCACGTTTTGTGGGACAGCAACACCCTGAAAACCGGAGAATTTAAAACCAGGAATTAAAAATCAAAACTTACAAAACTTTTTATTCGTTGCTTCTTGATCGTGTTTATTGCTTCTTATTTGCCAGTTTGGTTGCATAAAATTCACCTTGGAAATGCTTTGATTTGAAGTTGGGTAAAAACCTAGTTTGAAATTCCCAAATGGATAAAAAGTTCAAAAGATAGATTTGAAGGAGGAAAATAATTAAGATTTGGGATTTATAAAAACTATCTTAAAAAGTATAAACTATTGGTTTAAACACTAATTTAATAATGGAAAAATAGGTAATAAACAAAAATAAATGATAAAAATAATTTAGAAGGAAAAATATGAAGATGGAAAGTAATCCTAAATCAAAAGACCTAATTTTTGAATTAAAAAGGAGATAAGTTAGAATTTAAAAATATATTTTTTTGAATAATAAAAAGTGGGGAAAAAGTTTGAAATATATTTTAAATTAATTTTAGGGAATATTAAAATTTATTTGGAATTTTTAGAGTGAAGGGAAAAAAATTTGGGAAAATAAAATCGAAAATCGGGAAAATAGGATTCGACACTCGTTTATGCGTCGCTGTGTGTTCGATCACGTCCCCGCGCCGCGCGCACACACACCACGCGTCGCCGCGCCGCTGCAGGCCCCACGCACACGCGTTCTCGCCATGTCGCGCATCGCCGCATACACCCGCCATGCCGTCGCTCGCGTCACCACGGCCCCGCACAGCACCCGCCGTTCATCGCCACGCGTCACCCACGTTCGCCGCACGTTGCGCGCGACGCGCGCACGCCTGGACCCTGCCCCGAGCGCCGCCACGCGCCGCCGCCGTGCCCGGCCCGCCACCCTCGTGCCCACACGTCGTGGCCGAGCCCAGCCCCTTGCGTCGCGCCACGTTTCGCCGCGCCGCGCACGGTCCCTTCCCTCTGGCCACGCCTATAAAGGGGAAGCCGAGCCCTCTCTTTTCCCCACCTCGCCGCCGTTGCAAACCGCCGCCGTTTGCGCGCCGCCATGGAGCTCGCCAACCCGCCACCCGGCGCACCCGGTGAAATCCGCCGCCTCCAGCCCGAGCTCGTGCCAAATTGAAGGTACGAACAGGTGCTCCATAGCTAGCTCTACCTTTTCCATAGATTGCCCGAACTCCAATCCACCACCGGAGCCGCCGCCGGCGAGCCCCACCGTGGGCGTCCGTTCGGACCGCCGCTACACCGCACGGTGCTAGCATGCTCCATAGCTTTTGGCCAAGCCATCACCACGCAGAGCACCGCTAGGCTCCGTAGATGCTCCCAGCCCGCCGCATTGGCCGTGCTGGCGCGGGCCGTGCCGCCGACGAGCGTCGCCGCCGCCCGAACCACCTCGCCGCCGCCACCATCTCCGCCGATCCGGTCTCGCCGAGTGGTGTAATGGGACACCCGTGGTCCCGAGATGGTGAAAACCCACTTCCTTCCCGAGCTCCGCCTCCCGCCGCCGGCGAGCTTGTCTTCCCACTGCCGCCGCGCTAGCTGAGAGGAGGGAATAAAACGAAAAGAAAGAAATAGAGGAGAGATAGGTCGCGTGGCGCAGCGGTAAGAAGCGAGAGAGAGAGAGAGAGAGGTCACGTGTTCGAATCCCTCCCGCGCCATTATTTTTTTTTTTTTCTCTTCTTCTTTTCTTTTGCCAACGCAAGAGAGAAAACAAGGAGAAAAGAAGAAAATAAAAGAAAAAGGAAAATAAAAAAAATGGTAAAAGGGAAAACAAAGGAGTAGGAAAATAAATTTATTTTTGAAATAGCTTAGGACTAAAGTGATATAATAAAATTTGGTTTCTAAAATTAGTTATTTAAAGGATAAAGAGAAGATTGTTCTTTTTCTAAAAATAAGATACCTTGGGAAATAATTTATAGATCAATACAAAATTATTATCTAACTTTTAAATTAATAGGAGTTCACCAATATTATTTTTATAAAATGTTATTATCTAACCAATGTTATTTTTAAATAATATAGTTCAATATTAGAATAGTTCATTTAAAATCTAAACATCGGAAATCTAGCTATCCAAGGTTATTTCAAACTAAAAATTCAATTTCATTTAAACCATTCGAATAATTCACCGAGATAAATTAAATCCGTTCTTGCCAACCCAGCTTCGAGTTTTTCCTAGTTTATAGATCGTCCCTAGGAACTTTTTTGTGATTTATTTGGATTTTATCTGGTATTTGTTGGATTCTAAATTGATTCAACCTCTCCTTTCGCACGTACGGGTAGCGTCCAATGAAGCAAGCACCGACTACGCGGAAGACCCCATTCCACAGTAAAGTGCGAGCAAGGCAAGTCAACACTTCCCTTTGAACATATTGATCCTACTTTGCGAAATGATGTTGATTTCAATTACAAATTGCATGCTATACACAAATGAGTACCTATACTTGGCATACCCTGCCTTGATATTGATTACCCTTAGAAATATTCTTTATAACCCTCGATGTGATACAACCGGAGGCTAACATCGGTAAAATGCTTAGCCACGTTTATACTAGATTCTTGCATACTCATGATTTTACAAAGAAGCTTCGTGCTTGGGCAACTATCATTGGGAAGGTAGTTTGAATACGACATGTGGAGACATGAGCGCCACATTGCCTAAAACATGATGAAATGAGTTTTTATGAAAACCAATAAGGAAAAACCAACGTTTTTAGACTGGGGCGGATGGATGGATTTGGGTGGATTCGGGAAAGGCTAGTACCGTCCCTGGTCAATTAAGGATCGAGCCATGAGACTACAACTTAGAGCGAACCAGTACAATCGTACTTCTTGAATGGGTATAGACCTAGCGGAGTAAATAACCGAGCGGAGGCAGTATCCCTGCGTAGTGGTTCAGGTGTAGGCGTTGAGGTAAGGTCCTACCGGTGGGGGCTCACCACTGGGGGTGCCTGGACAAAAGTTAAGGGCCTTCCGGTAGGGGTGCACCGCTGGTTGGTACCTGGGCAGAAATCGGGCATACGACCAACATGAAGAAATGAAGACATGAAGAAAAGGACATGCAGGCTGAAAGAACAAAGATGGAGCAAGTCTTTCTCTTACCCCGGGAACGCCAGAACTCATCTCGCTGCAAGGAAAAGACAGTTAGAGTGCATGAAGGCTTAAGTTCATGGAGCGGGTACTGCCAAAGTGACGTTATCAAAAGGCTTTGCCGTGACCGTCCCATATAGAGGGATGTAAGCTCATTCAATGAGTAGTTGCGGAGTACGGGTAAAGTGTACATTCACTGCAGTGTGAGTAAATCAATCTATTCGAATAGCCATGCTCGCGGTTAATGAGCGACGTGACAAGTTTCTCCCGTGGCTAGACTCATAAATTTTAAAATGATGGATGGGATTGCATAATGATTTTATGTGCTAGGAAACCAACTTCTCTATCTGAGAGAAGGGGGAAGACTCCCCAGAAAACCATGACGAACCGGAGATGGGAAACCATCCTTGGTATCACGATGGATGGCAGACAGAACCATCGCCGATTTAATATACTTTGACACTAAAACTTGACTGGCTTGATGTTAGGTTTGTGAAATGATTTGTGAAAATTGACTTTGTGCAAATAAACCACAGCCTCCCTTTGAATGGCTCTATCATGTGCATCATTCCGTGATGGCTTGCTAAGTACGTTGGGTACTCACCCTTGCTATACGCACAAACTTCAGATGAAGGAAACGAAGAACTGGAGGACCCCTATGCTTACTACCAGGAGGAATGAAGACAATGAAGCGCGCTAGGTCTTAGTCCCCGCCGTTGCTCGTGGCACCGACATGCCGCTGCTTTTCGTCCGCTATCTCATCTAAACTCGATTTTGTTGAATTCGGACCTATAGGTCCTATATGTATCGGATATTGCCTTCGGGCCTATTATTGTAATAAGTCGTTGTAAGACTATTCGTGCACTTTGCACCTGGTAATTCAGAACTGTATTCATGGGTACCAAACTACTCGATCCAGGGATATGGTACTATGAACACGAATGATTCCCGTCCTCAAAAACGGGGGTCGACAGAGCTGGTATCAGAGCAGTGCGACTGTAGGATAAGACCAACTAGCGCCCCACCCCTTTATAGTTGGTTAAAGGGAAATATCCCTACATAGGATTATTTTAAAAATACAGGCTATTTTTACAAAACAAATATGTTTTTCCTTACATCCTTGACCCCCAATTCTCTACAAACATTTGATTTTACCACTACTTTTCTCTAACGCTAAGCTATCTTTAAAAATAGATGTCAGGCTGTGACCATGTTGGAACTTGGGAGATTGTTTAACCTACTAAGACAATGAGAGTACACAGGATAAGGCCCCATCCATAGTTTGACCTCTGCTTTTCTCTTTCTCTCTGACAATAGATGGGAAAGAAAAGCCAAGGGCAGTAAATCAAGATCCCAACAGTCTCATGGATTAACCCAGGGCGACCCTGTGGACACTCCACCTCCTTTCCCTGTGAACCCGACCTTAGCCTGTAGTGGCTAACTGCATACGCTAATGGTCATGATGATGCAACAAATGCAACGACTGCTCCAACAAGAATGATGCAAACTCGTGGTTGGTACCCGTGAGCAGCGCCGCAGACGTTGCGCGCAAACCCCGATGACTCAAAGAAATATACCGTCAAGCACACAGGGAGAGGTAACACCAAATCCGCTACGGTTTCGTGGAACAAGGACATGGAGTGAAGAACAAGTACACAAGACCCCAATCAAGGAAGAGATACAGTGCGGAAGAAAGGACAAAGAATCCAGTCAAACAACTGGCCAAGATTTCAGTTTGCCACCATCTAACCCCAAGAAGAGGAAGTCACCAAGGTGGAATACAGGTGGCACTGGCAAAATGATCGTCACCAGCACAGTGTGTACCCCTGAAGATGCGGAGGAGATTCCCCGACGTCTATGGAGGAATGTGCACTGCTTCAACTGTGGAGAGTTAGGGCACTGTGCCAACGACTGCCCTAGGACAACTACCGCACCGTTTCGCACTTCAACACCTATCCTGGCAGCCCCAAGGAAAAGGAATGTGACTTGCTTCAACTGTGAAGAATTTGGACACTATGACAACCAATGCCCCAAGCCACACAACACCCCTCCTCTTACCGGTGCCAATGCAACGGCCATAGGTGGCAACCCCAGATTGGGCAACAACCCATATAACTAGACAAGAAATCTGCAGCAACCCTGCTCTTGCTTTGAAAGGAATTAAGGCAGCAACGACCATGCCCTACCCTTATGAATGAAAACCCTAGATCGATATTAGTGATGTTGTGTTGCGTTGTATGGGACTACACATGTTCAATGTATCCCCATGATGTAACATCTATGAACTGATATGAAGTTCCATGTTACGTCTTAAATGAGTTTATTCCACCATGCTTGTTGTGTGCAAGAGATCACTTAAAAACAACTTGAAGATCACTGAAAAAATCTATTAGAACCGTGACCTTAGTCAATCCAATCTCTTACCTCATCTATGATCCCTTAGATGGCGCATCGTCGCAGAGCCTCAGCAGCTACTAAGAAACCACCGGAGCCTAACCCCTCCACCCTAGCAGAGGTCATGGCTTTACAGACCCAACTGCTTCAAGCCATTGCCCACAACCAGGGGAATCACGGAAGTTCAAGTTTAGGAGAGTTTATGAGAGCCAAGCCGCCTACCTTCTCCACGACGGAAGAACCCATGGATGCTGAAGATTGGTTGAGAGTAATAGAGAAAAAGCTAACCCTCGTCCGAGTACGAGAAGCAGATAGAGTCATCTTCGCCACTAACTAGCTGGAAGGTCCTGCAAGTGACTGGTGGGACACTTACAAAGAGACTCGGGCTGAAGATGCCGGAGAAACAACCTGGGAGGAATTTACGGTCGCCTTCCGTGAAAATTTTGTACCCACCGCGGTTATGAGAATGAAGAAGAATGAATTTAGGAGGTTGCGCCAAGGCAACACCTCGGTTCAAGAATATCTTAACAAGTTCACGTAGCTTGCACGTTACGCCACAAGCGACCTGGTAGACGAAGAAGAGAAGATGGATAAATTTATCGAAGGATTGAACGATGAGCTGAGAGGACCAATGATCGGTCAGGACCACACCAGCTTCCAAAGCCTCATCAACAAGGTCGTGAGGCTTGAGCATGACCAGAGGACAGTTGAAAATAACCGAAAGAGAAGGCTTGCTCTGGTCCGTCCAACACAAGGGATATCTCAGCGACCCAAGGAAGCAACATCGTCAAGTTGGAAGCCAACCATCACGGCAACCAATCGCCCCTCTGCACCCGGCAACGCAAGCTGACCACCTGCCACCCCTTTTCGTACCCCGGCACCTACCTTGGCGACCCCAAGACTTAAGAATGTAAACTGCTTCAACTGTGGGGACTTTGGACACTTTGCCAATCACTGCCCTAAGCCGCGTAACACCCCCGTCCGTATCGGAGCCAACGCCATTGCTGTGAGAGGAACCCTTGCCCCGGCACCTGGACGCAGACTATTCGGAACGCCCCAGCTGAAGGAGGCTACCACTGGAATCCTCCATGGCCAAGTGAACCACGTGCGTGCAGAAGAAGCTCAGGAGGACCAGGTCGTGCTAATGGGTATGTTCCCTATCCATTCTGCACCGATTAAAGTTTTGTTTGGTTTTGGAAATCCGCATTCTTTCATAACCTCAGAAACAAGCACAGAACATAACCTATGTCAGGTAAACCCTAGGAAACCCATAATGGTGCATTCAACGGGAAGAGATATAGTTGTGCCCCATATCGGCATCGATATGCCCATCAGAAGTAGAGACATAGTATTTTCTTCAAATGACATGATACTGCCACAGACCCTCGGTATCACTCTAGCATGGACCAGTTGACTGAGAACAAGATAACCTATGACCAAGAGGTAGCCACCATGACCACCCAAGGATTTCACCGACGAGCATAACCATAGACCAAGATACAATGAGGTATGAGCAAACCACAAGGAAAATCACCGTACCTTGGGGCGAAGGAATCGCAAACAATGACTCAGAAAACCCAGCCCCGGATATGACACGAAGGACCCAACCCGGTGAACCATTCCTACCCAAGGATTGAAAGTAAGCTTGTGAGACCAACGGATAGACCAAAAAGGCAAGCCAAGATCTTGAAGACATGCTAGGGACTTGTGCATTGGACTCTATCTAGGAATGATGAAGATGCCAACCAAACCTAAAAATGCCGATATAGCTCTTACCCTAAAAGCCAAGCTTGAACTTATTGTTAGGGGGTAGAGTGACATAACCCCGGACTCTCAGATTGGACACTATGTTAAAGCTAGGTAGAACCGAACCTTCTCTAGATAACCTCTTGTCGCCCACCAAAATCATACGATCGCAATCCTACCAGATCACCACTGTCTCGCAGCTAAAGGTTCCAAATGCTTTAGAACAAAGAAGTCTATTATACAACTTAAGGAAATTAGAGACCTACTGAATCTTGCATGCTTGAAGGATACCCCAAGGATTAAGAGCTGACAACATCATGTTATCAGAAATAAAGAATCGAAGTGGACCACCCTTAGAAACTCACTGATGGATTCATGCGTCACCCTGAGCAGCCAACATATTCGTCGTTCTTTTAGGAAGGAGTCCTAACGGATCCATCCTATATGTTTATACCGACCGACTCCCAATCACGACCCGACCCAAATCTCGGGGATGAAATTTATTGTTAGGGGGGTAGGTTTGTAACACCCTGAAAACTGAAGAATTTAAAACCAGGAATTAAAAATCGAAACTTACAGAAACTCTTTGTTTGTTGCTTCTTGATCGTGTTTATTGTTTCTTATTTGCCGCTTTGGTTGCATAAAATTCACCTAGGAAATGCTTTGATTTGAGGTTGGGTAAAAACCAAATTTGAAATTCCCAAATGGGAGAAAAAGTTCAAAAGATAGATTTGAAGGAGGAAAATAATTAAGATTTGGGATTTATAAAAACTGCCTAAAAAGTATAAACTATTGGTTTAAACCCTAATTTAATAATGGAAAAATAGGTAATAATCAAAAATATATGATAAAAATAATTTAGAAGGAAAAATATGAAGATGGAAAGAAATCCTAAATCAAACGACCTAATTTTTGAATTTAAAAGAAGGAGATAAGTTAGAATTTAAAAATATATTTTTTTGAATAATAAAAAGTGGAGGAAAAGTTTGAAAATATATTTTAAATTAATTTTAGGGAATATTAAAATTTATTTGGAATTTTTAGAGTGTAGGGAAAAAAATTTGGGAAAATAAAATCGAAAATCGGGAAAATAGGATTCGGCACTGTTTATGCGTCGCCAGTGTTCGACGCCCGCGCCCGCGCGCCGCACACCACGCGTCGCCGCGCGTACAGGGCACCGCGCACGCGCGCTCGCCGTGCCGCGCGACGCCGCCGTACACCCGCCATGCCGTGCGCTGCCACCATGCCCCCCGCACAACCGCCGCTGCACTCGCGCGCGTCACCCACGTTCGCCGCACGTCGCGCGCGACGCGCGCACGCCTGCACCCCGCCCGAGCGCCGCCACGCGCCGCCGCCGTGCCCGGCCCCGCCACCTCGCGCCACACATCGTGGCCGAGCCCGGCCCCTTGCGTCTGCGCCACGTTCGCCGCGCCGCGCATGGCCCCCTTCCTCTCGGCCGCGCGCCTATAAAAGGGGAAGCCGAGCCCCTCTCTTTCCCCACCTCGCCGCCGCAAACCGCCGCCACCGTCGCCGTTTGCGCGCGCTGCCATGGAGCTCGCCAACCCGCCGCCCGGCGCAATTCGGTGAAATCACCGCTCCAGCCCGAGCCTGTGCCAAATTGAAGGTACGAACACGTGCTCCATAGCTAGCTCTACCTTTTCCATAGATTGCCCGAACCCAATCCGCCACCGGAGCCCGCCGCCGGCGAGCCCCGCCGTGGGCGTCCGTTCGGACCGTCGCTACCCCGCACGGTGCTAGCATGCTCCATAGCTTTTCCTGCCAAGCCATCACCACCAGTAGCACTGCTAGGCTCCGTAGATGCTCCTAGGCCCACCACATTGGCCGTGCCGTCGCCGAACTGTGTCGGCGACGAGCGTCGCCACCGCCCGAACCACCACACCGTCGCCAGCCATCTCCGCCGACCCCCGGTCCCGGTCGAGTGGTGTAATGGGACCCCGTGGTCCCGAGATGGTGAAACCCACTTCCTTCTCGAGTTCTCGCCCTCCCGCCGCCGGCGAGCTTGTCTTCCCCACTGCCGGCCGGCGCTGGCTGAGAGGAGGGAATAAAATGAAAAGAAAGAAATAGAGGAGAGATAGCCGCGTGGCACATGTGCGGTAAGAAGCGAGAGAGAGGAGAGAGAGAGGTCGCGGGTTTGAATCCCTCCTGCGCCATTATCTTTTCTTTTTCTCTTCTTCTTTTCTTTTGCCGCAAGAGAGAAAACAAGGAGAAAAGAAGAAAATAAAAGAAAAAGGAAAATAAGAAAAATGGTAAAAGGGAAAACAAAGGAGTAGGAAAATAAATTTATTTTTGAAATAGCTTAGGACTAAAGAGATATAATAAAATTTTGTTTCTAAAATTAGTTATTTAAAGGATAAAGAGAAAATTGTTCTTAGTCCCCAGTCGTTGCCTGTGGCAATCGACATGCCGCTTCTTTCCGTCCGCTTATCTCATCTAAACTCTGTTTTTGGTAGAATTCGGACCTATAGGTCCTATATGTATCGGATATTGCCTTCGGGCCTATTATTGTAATAAGTCGTTGTAAGACTATTCGTGCACTTTGCACTGGTAATTCGAACCGTATTCGTGGGTACCAAACTACTCGATCCAGGGATATGGTACTATGAACACGAATGATTCCCGTCCTCACAAATGGGGGTCGACACATACAGAATTCGGGAACGTCGAGGAGAAGTAGCCTATCAGCTTGAGCTTCCATCCAACATGGCTGGTATTCATGACGTGTTCCATGTGTCTTAGTTAAAGAAATGTTTGAGGGTACCAGAAGAGCAAGCGAGTCCAGACCAGATTGAAATACAAGAGGACTTGACCTATGTGGAGAAACTAGCTTATATCCTCGAGACCAGTGAGAGAAGAACTCGCAATAAGGTTATCAGATTTTGCAAAGTTCAGTGGACTCACCACTCCGAAGAAGAAGCTACCTGGGAAAGAGAAGTTGAGTTGAAGGCCGCGTACCCGCACCTCTTTGAAGGGTTACGCGGAAGCTACGCTAGCCGAAAACAAAACTTTTCTACCGCGCAAACCAGGAACACTTGTAAGTAAGGGCCGATAGATCGTTACCGATTGGAGTATGCAGCGGAAATAGCCAATCAGGGCTATCCGATCCGGAATGCAGCCGATTCCCGTAAGCCGACAACGATTCCCGGACAGCCGATTCATCAATCAGCCGATTCACGATGCCGCAGCCGATCCGAGTCGCCGACCATGTTCTCGTTGTCGATCTGCCGCAGTCGCCTCGCTCCGATTGCAGCCGATTCGTAGCCGATCAACAGCGCGCAACGTAGCAGCTCCTTTACCGGTATCCACACGTCCGGGGACAAAACGCCGAGCACCCGTGTGCTAGCACGCGATGCAAGGCTAGGGTTTGGCTCGAAAGTGGGGAGGGTTTCCGTGGAGATTGATCTCTGCGACTTCTGTTGCAGATTCGGTTCAATGCGATACCGCAACTCTCCACCCCTTGCCCCTTTATATAGAGTTGGCCTACTGGGACTAGTGGCCGATCAGGACTCTATTTTGAATCGGATCTCATCCGAATCTCATAGAGTTGGTCGCCCATACGTCGTAAGACCATAGGACTCTATCCGATCGGATCCCTATCCGATCGGGCCATATCCGAGTCCAACTCGAATATCTATTCTATCCCCTTAATCGTGCGACCCTGTAGGTTCAGGTATACTCGGTTTCGGCTATAGTCTAACTTAGCCGATCGTCGGCTCGAGTCCAACTCACCGACTGTCAATAGCGGCGCCTAGCGATATATTGACACCATAGTATACAAGAATATAATATAGGCTCTGAACCTGTAATGTGTACACAAATCCCTTTGCCTCACGATACCAATTAAGCTATAGGCAAGATGTGTGTCATCCCTTCAATAGCTTAACCATTCACTCGAACCGTATTGGATTATCTGTCTGTTGATTGACTCCTCAATCAACTTAGCATGGCCATGCATTTCCATAATCCATTACCTCGAGGGGCCCAGAGATATCTCTCCAAAGGAGGGGCAAATTCCATCTTGATTACTCACATCCCACTCCATGTTTCATAGCAAACCCAAAGACTACTTTTATAACTACCCAGTTACGGAATAGCGTTTGGTAGTCCCAAAGTAGGCTACTACACATGTTGGAATCCATGGTGATCTCAGGTCTAAGGACTTTATATCAATACTACCTGAGACCAACTAATGGCACATTAATTCCTGTAGTGTCTCATGGTGGGTCTATCCTACAATGTGTTCTCTAACACATATGTCCATGTTTATTGATTTGGTATCTCAATACCCATGATCTATGAGACATGATCATCAATCAATAAACATGCCGATCTTAGAATCATATTAGTTCCAATAATATGATATATGATCAGGGATCATTTAGAAATAGATTCATACATATAGAGTCTCATAAATAAGTCACGAACTTATTGATCAATACAAGATGTCTATTTCATGGAACTGAATAACACTTTATTCATAAATACATAAACATTGACGTGATATCCAATATCTCCATGTTGCCTCTAGGGCATATCACTAACACTCTTCGCCAGTGCCTCCGAATCTCGGGGTCGAGATTCCGTTTAAGGGGGGTAGGTTTGTCGCACCCCGAGTTTTGCCCCTAAATCATTTAAATAATTCACCCCGAAATAATTGGAATTTCTGGAATTAATCTGGGGCTAACAAGTAATTTTAAAATACATTTAATAAGTGAAAATGGTATGGTAGGATTTTTCTTAAATTCTAAGTGTCAAAATACATTAACAAGATTTTTATGAGAATTTTCAGCGCACTGGAACTATTTTTAATCAATAAAATAGATAATCAACAATTAAATTAAGTCCGTGTGGCCATGATCAAGCCATGGGCCGTGTGTCCGATAATCAAGCCGCCCGCGCGCAAAGTCCGTGACCCGTCCTTCGCTCCCTCAGGCCACCGACAGGTGGGCCCTACCTGTCGGGGCCTTCCTTCCCCACGTCCGACGGTCCAAGCCACCGCCGCCATGCGCGCCGCCACGTCTTGCCTCCTCCGCGCCACCTCGTGCCACGCCGGCCGAGCGGCCTCTCGCACCGCGCGCCGCTTTTCCGCGCGCCGCAACGCCGCCGCCGCACCTAAACATCATCGTTCTTTCTCTCTCTATCCAAGTCCGACTTCATCGGCAAGCAATTTGCGTATGTTCCGTGCCCAATCCGGACTCCCGAGCCTCCCGTAAAATACCCCGCGAGCTCCGGCTTGCCCTCCCATTGTGCCGCCACAAATCGAGCCCTAATTCATCGTCGCCCAAATTTTCCTCCGCCGGTCGTCGTCTTTCTTCCCCGTCTCCGGTGAGCACACGCCGCACCTTTTCCTTCTTTTGTCCGCGCGCGTCTTAGCCTTCCCGCACGTCGTCCGGTGCCGTCCCGAGGCCTCCAGAGCCATCGCCGTGTGCGCCACCGCTTGCCGCACCGCCCTTGTGACGCCGGCGAGTTGGCGGCCGTCGCGCGCCCCGGCCGACTAAGCCGCTTCGGCCACCGCCGCCCCAAAACCCTAACCCTAGCCATCGCCATCGCCGTTCGATCTCTCGCATCGGGTGGATCTGGACTCGCCCGATCCCGCCGAGCCGCCATCGTCCGATCGCGCCGCCTCCCGAATGGCCGCCACGTGGCGCCTGCCGCCGCGGGCTGCGCCATTGCGGACCGAGCCGGCCCCGCTTGCATCAGCCTCTAGGTGCCGACGCGCCTAACGTCGCCCTAGGCCGCGCCGTCGCTTGCGTTAGCATGACGTCATGCCGACATCGCCCTACCCGCCGCCCGCGCATGCTTGCTTCGAGCAAGAGACTTAATTATACAATAATTAATTTTTAGTTTTTGTTTAGTTTAAAAATCACAATCAAACTTCTAAAATTCATATCTTTTTAATCTGAGCTCCGTTGTAGTCCATTCAAATTTCATTAAATCCAAAAAATGTCAAGAATCCATTAAAAATAGTTTCTTATGTTGTTTCAGTAGACTTTTAGCATGTTTTGTTGAAGTGCTTTGTTTGTCGTGTAGATTCCGATAATTCCGACGATCCCGTTTACTTCGAAGTAGTCGCCGAGGTTCCCCAGTCTCCAGAGCAAGGAGAGTCATACTTTACATTGATCTTGTTCTACCTATTTTATTTAAATATCTTTTTTCTCTTAAATATTGCATATGTTTCGAATGTCATTTCATGGGACTATTATACCTATTGTACTCAGCCATAGGAATTGAATGCCTTATACCATTGATAACTTGGGTTCAATATGACTAGATGTTGGTTTAGAACATGGTTAGCCTAGCTTAGATCCACTAGCTCACTTAAGGGAATCACATTAATCAAATATTACATTAGAGACTAATACTCAGATGATGTCAGGTATGTGATCCTATTCTAATAATACTGAAATATGATAATGATGGGTTGTGAGCACATGGTTGGATATTGGTTAGTGTGCTCATGACAATTAACACCGGTGCACGGTAACGTGTTGTGGGATTGTGTCTTGTGGGTACAGTTGTACACCTCTGATCAGAGTAAAACTATTCGAATAGTCGTGCCCACGGTTACGGGCGATCGACCAGATTCACCTTGATTAGTCTCACTTATTTACATGAATGAACTGTTGGAACTTGGCTAGTATAGTTGGATGGATTGGCCTGTCTGCAACGTGGTTTTATCGTTGGACAATGTTTGTTTAATATTGCTTAAATTAATATTTTTTTTACTGCTCTTAACTATTATTATTTCTGAAATGCTAGTTATGCAAATGAGACTATATTCCTTCCTTGTGAATTATCCTATATCATACCTTCTCTTCTGGTATGACTTGTTGAGTACGATGGGAGTACTCAGTATTGCTTAATTTTTCCCCTCCAGAGCCAGAGGTTGCAGAAGAAGAAAGTTTCGATGAGGTTTAGGCTTGCGTCCATCGTCAATGTTGCCTGTGTTATTTTGGAGTTCCTTCGCGGTGTTAGTTTCAGTTTAGTCAGTATTTTTCTTTTTCGCTACATTTATGTAATTCTTTTATATTGTTTCTAACACGTGGATTCTGTAATATCAATAATTGTCGATTTGTGTACCTCGGCTGATGCCTGGACGAGGAATTAATGCACAAATTAGCTGCGTAAATTCTGGCTTGAATTTCTGGGCGTGACAGTCAGCTAGCTGGTGAGGATCTTGGAACAAAATTTTGTGAAGTTATTGTGAATGTTGTCTTCAAACGTGAAGCATTAGTGCCCCGCCCTTATGCTGAAATCAAGACTCTAGGCGATGCTATAAAGATGCTAGTTGCTTGGCTATTTAATCGAGTAATGTCCACTTGATTCCATTCTCTTTTTTGATGTGTGGTGAATATCTACAATTTGTAACTAATGATATTTGTGACAGCTGAAGGTCTGCAGTCAACAACCAATAAGATGTTCTCAAGGTGTTGTTGGATCTTCTCAGAGGTCTTCTCAAGGTACTGCAGGATCGTCTCAGAGACGCTAGGCGGTGCTAGCTTGTTGATAGGAAGCCACTGAAGTTTTTGGAAGCAAATTTGTTGCAGGATCTTCTCATGAGGTTGTCGGTAGCGACTTGTTGATCGATAGGAAGCCATTGAATTATCTTACAGTGAACTGCATGCTAGCTTTAATTGCTTTTGGACTACAACCTAGTAGTTTTAGCTTGGACTCAAGAACCTGAAGGTGCTATCTTATCTTTTGATCATTATGTTAGATCACTTTTGGATGATGGCTTCTGCTCAACAGGCAAACAATATTTGCTTGCTGTACAACCTCATGACAATTGCTAGTTTTTGTATTCAGCAACATGTGCTTGTATGTCGGCTTGATTGATGTTAACAAGCTATCTAGTGACATGATTATATATGTACTCATTGATATAAATGAATGAGTATGATTGATATGCCCATTTGTGTATGTCATTTAAAAATTGTATAATATAATTTCAATATTGTATTGGTTTTGAATGTTTAGTCCAATTTACATAGTTTCAAATAAAGCTGGTTTAATTTTTTTGACCTATTTAATTTAGGTCCATGGATTGTCAGTTGCTAAAACTTCTTATTGCGATGAACTATCTGTTGCTACAAGCTCTAAAAGGCTGCCCGTTGCTAAAAGTTGGACTGTCGAACTGTTCGTTGCTGAATATCATGTTCGTCGCTATATACATACAACGATGGCCTCATTAGCAACAGTAGAGGTCCATCGCTATAGCCTTTAGCAACGGACTATCTATCGTTGTACACCCCTTTCAGCAACGGATTGTCCATCGGTGTTTAAAGGTTGTGGTGTAGTGAAAATGATAGAGAGGCTTTAGAAAATAAAAACTGGAAAACTGCAATGGAAGCTGAATATGATGCTTTGATAAAAAATGATACATGGCATTTAGTTCCATATAAGCAAGGACAAAATGTTATTGGTTACAAATGGGTATGTAAAGTAAAAAGAAAAGCTGATGAAACTCTTGACAGATATAAGGCTAGACTTGTAGCAAAAGGCTTTAGACAGAGATATGGTATTGATTATGAAGACACTTTCAATCCTGTTGTTAAAGCTCCTACTATTAGAATTATTTTGTCCATTGTTGTTTCTAGAGGATGGAGTATTAAACAGTTAGATGTCCAAAATGCTTTTCTTCATGGTTTCTTAGAAGAGGTATATGTGCAACAGCCTCCTGGTTTTGAGTCTTCCTCTAAACCCAACTATATGTGTAAGTTGAACAAGGCATTGTATGGACTGAAACAAGCACCAAGAGCATGATATGCCAGGTTGAGTAAAAAACTTATTGATCTTGGTTTTAAGGCTTCTAAAGCTGATACTTCATTGTTTTTCCTTAATAAGGAGGAGTAACTATGTTTGTATTAGTTTATGTTGATGATAAAATTGTAGCTAGCTCTACAGAGAAGGCAACAACACTTTTGGCAGATCTTAACAAGGAGTTTGCACTCAAGGATCTAGGTGATTTACATTATTTTCTTGGAGTTGAGGTTAATAAAGTTCACAATGGTATCATTTTGACTCAAGAAAAATATGCTAAAGATCTATTAAAGAGAGTAAATATGTCAAACTACAAGCCAGTTAGTACTCCTCTTTCTGTTAGTGAAAAGTTAACTCTACATGAAGGATCAGTGTTGGGACCTAATGATGCAACTCAGTATAGGAGTATGGTTGATGCTTTACAATATTTAACTTTGACTAGACCTGATATAGCTTATTTAGTAAATAAGGTCTGTTAATTTCTTCATGCACCGACTACTGTTTATTGGATAGTAGTGAAAATAATTCTTAGATATTTAAATCAGTGTACAAGTTTAGGACTTAATATACATAAGAGTACTTCTACTCTGGTTCATGGATATTCAAATGCAGACTGGGCAAGTAGTATAGATGACAGAAAATTAATAGGAGGTTTTGCTGTATGGGTTCTAACCTTGTATACTAGAGTGCAAGAAAACAATCTACAGTGTGAAGGTCAAAGGTCAAGTACAGAGACAGAGTATAAGGCTGTAGTAAATACTACAGCTGAGCTAATATGGATACAAACCATACTAAAAGAATTGGGGATTAATTCTCCTAGAGCTGCTAAAATTTGGTATGACAATTTGAGAGCCAAATATTTGTCAGGTAATCCTGTGTTTCATACAAAGACTAAGCATTAGAAGTTAATTATTATTTTGTGAGAGAACGGATATAAAAAAACTATTAGAGATTGATTTTGTTCCTTCACGAGATAAGGTAGAAGATGATTTTATAAAAGCACTGTCTGTTCGTCTTTTTGAAAACTTCAAATACAATCTTAACCTGGTCAGGTTATGATTGAAAGGGGCAGTGAAACAGAATGTGCGAGATACATGCGATGCTGGTGTACTGGCTGTTGCATGCGTGCATGTGATAACAACCCGTGTGTATGGAATAATCAACCAAGTGCCGCATACGATAATTAATGATCAAGCTGCCGTATAGGAGTTGGTTTTCTCTAGCGCAAGTGATATGGACTTCTAAAATTTGTTGCATGTCTTTATCTTTTATACCAGATTATTATAAGCCACGGTAGAGGCTATTTTTACTTTCTATATAAAAAGGTGTGATCTGGGACAAAGGGTTTAACGCTTCATATTTCATCACAAAGAGGCGCTCGGCAAAGGTGGTCTTTGCCGAGTGTCTCTCCAATGCACTCGGCAAAGATTATTATTTGTCGAGTGATTCGCCGATGCACTCGACAAAATTTTAAGATTTTGTTGTATAATACCCTCTAAACTTTTCCATGCCCCCATATATAACATGAATTACTATATGTTAAAATTTGATATATTTTTCTAATTGTTTGCTATATGTAAATAATCTTTTTGTATATATAGGAATTTCTTTACTAGTGCCACATTTTACCAATAAGTATTCGAATAATGGAATAAAATGTGTTAAAAATAATATTCATGTTATTGAGTTCATTTTGAGACCATATCTAGAAAATAGAAAGTAATTTTAAAGATCTTATTCACGAAGATCGTGAGTTTCCGCTCGATTTTTAAATTATTAAAAAAAATTAAAGTCAAAAATCACGAGATTTGTCCGAGTATCATGAAATCGGACATTGAGGCGTGGTAAAAAATTGAAAAGGTTTCATATATTTTGTCATGTATGATGCTTATAAACCAAAGCATCTCCGAATAAGAATATTAGAATTTATACTTATCTCACATATTTAGAGCCATAATGATGGTTGAATTTATAAATTGACTCCAAAACTTTTTGTGCACATAATATATAACATACATGGCACCATGCCAAGTTATGGGATTTTTTCAATCAATTTAAAATTTTTTAATTATTTTTTCATGTAGTAGGTAATTACTTTGTCGAGTGCCCTCAACAAAGCTCTCGGCAAACCCTTTGCTTGAGTGCATTCCTAGAGGGCACTCGGCAAAGATTGACACGTGGCCTCTACCCAGCCGACAGGAAAAATTATTTGCCAAGTGCCCCGACATAAAGCACTCGACAAACCTAAAAAGAGTATTTAAGTTTGCCGAGCGCATGGCCAGGTTGCACTAGGCAAAGCCTTTACCTAGTGCCCTGCACCGGGCACCGCAAACGTGAAAACAATATTTAAGTTTGCCGAGTGCCGAGATGGTCGGATCTAAGGCACTCGGCAAACTCATCCAACATTTAAAAAAATTTGGCCGGCCGCACACAACAAAACACACACAACACACACGCTGCTTGAGCTTAGTTCCGCTGCCGCCGTCCTGTCCGCCGCCCTTCTACGGCCGCCCCAAATGCCGGCATCCTCGGCCCACGCCTCGTAACATTCCAAATTTTCTACCCCGAAAATATGTAAACATATGAATAAAATTTTTGTAAATAATTTATTATATATTCAGTATTTAAAGCTTTTAAATTCCTTAACATTTATTAATTTTCCATTCTAAACTAAGAAATTAAGTTTTATTAAAAGTTAATGTTTATTTTTGAAAAACCTTAAGTTAATAAAAGAAATTCCTGAAAACTAAAATCAAATTAATTATAAAACTTAAATTCAACTTTTAAAAACTTTTCCAAATTTCTTTTATTTTCCTTTCCATTTTTTTCTCTTTTCTTTTTCCTTTTCTTCCTTTTTATTTTCTTTCCCCTTCCTTTCTCTTTTCCTGTTTCTTCTACTTCCTCCGGTCTTCGGTAACACCACGGCCAGCACTATGACCACCCCTGCGGGCGCCAACCCTATTCACCGACGCCACCAACCGATTTGAGAAAACCTTCTTATCCACATATGCTGACCATATCCTGTTTAGGATGAACATATCCACCACGATATCTCAATACAAACCGACGCTATGTACACTACCACGGGCCGGAGTTTGAAATTGAAGAACACCACCTATGCCCACTAACATGAAGAACCAAGGGTAGAGAACTATTCTAGACATCTCACGTGCCAACACAACATTGGCCATGCCACGGTGTCACCTCGCCGGGACGACTTGCGCCCAAACCTATAGCCATCGGCCTCATCCCATTGAAACCGACATAAAAGATCTATAAAAGGCCACGACAGATTAAACTTCATATACAAAATTTCATTGCTAGTCTCTCCTCTTCAATTCCCTAAACTTTCCCTATCCATTACACAATGTACTGTTCCAATTTGGCCAAGAAGCGAGAAAGGGCTCGAAGAACCCTAGCCCGCGCAAGGAGAGATCCTCAAATTAAACACTTTCGGTAGATCAAACTTCAAATTGGAGGTATGTTAACAATCTACATGCCTTAAACTTTCTTTCCCCTAGCTTCTTCAAGTCTCGAGTCGCCGGGATGTCTTTGTCGACGAAGCCGCCACGCTCCCTTCTCTTGCCGGACAGAGCGGCCATGGCGCCTAGAACAACCTCGAGCTTCCCATTAAACCAAGTGCATAGAACTGATCCCATAGTCCCTAGAGGCTCATAGATACTTTATTTAGCTCAAAACCTCACCGAAATATACCCTCACCGAACACTCCTTCTTGTGGGCGCCTCGCCACATCGCCGACTACTCCCAAATCGCATTAGTTAAGTTAAGTACAAAAATGGGGTCCTCATAGGTCCCGATGGAAGAAAATAAACCAAATCCTCGAGCCAAACCATGATAAGCCGTGCGCACCCTTGATCTTGCAAAGCGTCGGCTTGGAAGGTGGAGAGCGCAGAAGGAAGATAAACAGAAAAATAGGAGAGAGGGAAAAGAAAGAAGAAAACAATAGAAGGAAGAGAAAGAGATGAGAAGCACCCATAGCCCGAGTGGCAAAGACGAGCTGAGAGAGAGAGGTTGTGGGTTTAATTCTAGCCCAAAGCAAATTTTTGAACTTTTCTTCTTTTTTAGGAATTAAAAATCAGAAAGAACCTAATAAAAACCCTAGAAAAATATAGTGACTCATCTAATTCTTTCAAAACTTCATTTTCAAAATTTCTATACCTTTTAAAGTTTATTTACTCACTTTTTAAATCTCTCAAAAATAATTATTTCAAAACTTCTAGTATTAGTTTTTACTTAAGATCAAAAGTTTTGAAATAAAAGTTTTGATTTTAAGTAAAAACTAATACTAGTAGTTTATTTTAATCTTTGATCTTAAGTAAAAACTAATACTAGAAGTTTTGAAATAATTATTTTTGAGAGATTAAAAAGTGAGTAAATAAACTTTAAAAGGTATAGAAATTTTGAAAATGAAGTTTTGAAAGAATTAGATGAGTCACTATATTTTTCTAGGGTTTTTTATTAGGTTCTTCCTGATTTTTAATTCCTAAAAAAAAGAAGAGAAGTTCAAAATTTTGCTTTGGGCTAGAATCAAACCCACAACCCCTCTCTCTCAGCTCAGTCTTTGCCACTAGGCTATGGGTGCTTCTCATCTCTCTCTTCCTTCTATTCTTTTCTTCTTTCTTTTTCCTCTCCTATTTTACTATCTTCCTTCTCTACCTACACCTTCCGAAGCCGACGCTTTGCAAGATCAAGGGTGCGCACGGCTTATCATGGTTTGGCTCGAGGATTTGGTTTATTTTCTTCCATCTAGGACCTATGAGGACCCCATTTTTGTACTTAACTTAGCTAATGCGGTTTGGGAGTAGTCCGGCGACAATGAGGCGCCGACGACGGAAGGAGTGTTCGGTGAGGGTATATTTCGGTCACGGTTTGACCTAAATAAAGTATCTATGAGCCTCTAGGGACTATGGGGATCACTTCTATGTGCTTGGTTTAATTGGGGAAGCTCGAGGTTGTTCTAGCGCCGTGCGCCGTCGACGAAGAACAGGGGAGGCGCAGGCGCCTTCTGTCGACAGCACATCCCGGCGACTCAGAGACTTGAAGAAGCCAAGGAAAGGAAGTTTAAGGCATGTAGATTGTTAACATACCTCCAATCTGAAGTTTGATTGGCCTAAGGTGTTTAATTTTAGGATCTCCTCCTTGCAGTGGGGCTAGGGTTCTTCAGAGCCCTTTCTCAGTTCTTGGCCAAATTGGAACAGTATAGTGTGCAATGGATAGGCAAAGTTTAGGGGAATTGAAGAGGAGAGACTAGCGATGAAATTTTGTATATGAAGTTTAACCTGTCTTGGCCTTTTTATAGATGCTTTATGTCAGTTTCGATTTGGGATGAGGCCGGCGGCTATACGGTTTGGGCGCAAGTCGGTTCGCCGATGATGAGGGTGACACCGTGGCATGGCCAATGTTGTGTAGGCACGTGGAGATGTATAGAATAGTTCTCTACCCTTGGTTCTTCATGTCGTGGGCACGGGTGGTGTTCTTACAATTTCAAACTCCGTGGCCGTGGTAGTGTTCATAGCGTCGGTTTGTTTTGAGGATATCGTGGTGGATATGTTCATCCTAAACGGGATACGGTCAGCATATGTGGATAAGAAGGTTTTCTCAAATAGGTTGGTGGCGTCAATGAATAGGGTTGGCGCCCGCAGGAGTGGTGACCGTAGTTCTGTCGGCCGTGGTGTTACTAAAGACTGGAGGAAGAAGTGAGAAGAAACGGGGAAAGAGAAAGGAAGGGAAAGAAAAGAAAAAGGAAGAAAAGGAAAAGAAAAGAGAAAAATGGAAAAGGAAAATAAAAGAAATTTGGAAAAGTTTTTAAAAGTTGAATTTAAGTTTTATAATTAATTTGATTTTAATTTTCAGGAATTTCTTTTATTAACTTAAGGTTTTTCAAAAATAAACATTAACTTTTAATAATTTCTTAGTTTAAAATAGAATGAAAAAAATAATAAATGTTAAGGATTTCAAAAGCTTTAAATACTGAATATATAATAAATTATTCGCAAAAATTTTATTCATATTTTTATATATTTTCGTGGTACAAAATTTGGAATGTTACGTACGCCGCCTTCTACTACACGGCTTCCTCGCTGCCTTCACCGACGCCGTCGTCCGTCTAGCCCGAGAGGCACCTAGGTGAGAGACCCCGGGCTTCTCTTGCACATTAATTAGATATAATGTAGGTGTATCACGTAACTTAGTTAGCCGTCTTTCATTCGAAAGATATACGATTGGAGTAGATATGCAGATCTTTACATATCTAAAACCGTATTTGTTTCGAATTGTCCATGTTTTTTGGACAGCCCGAGGATATGTAGATCGGTTTAGTTTTCATGCCTTACTCCAGTCCGAGACAGGGTTTCGATAGTACCTCCATGTTGTTCTCTGGATACACAATCTTCCTGACGGGACGTGTATTTGGAGAACAGTAGGGAGGTGCTGTCGAAATTATGTCTCGGATCGGAGTAGGGCATGAAAACTAACCCCATCTACACATCCTCGGGTAGGATTAGGACCTATCCTCATATATTAGAGAGTATAGACATTTGGTAGATTCAAACAATTCTTATATTATTCGCTGATTTGATAGAGGATGGATGACCGTGAGTGCATGTACATGGGCCGCCCAAATGTGTCTAGGGTGACCTTTGAATGGATTAACAAGACCAATGCTTTCATCGAGGGGGCTTTTGTCAGGCTTAATGAAAAACCTACTACTTGGTGTCCATGTCGTAATTGAGAAAGTGGCAATACACCGCGTGAATGACATGCATTATGAGGTGCATCTCCAAGCTGTCATATTGCAGTGGACTGATGAAGGATATAAGATAGGCAAAACCGAAGCAAGAACCAAGAGCTTGACCCACAAACAATACTTGGCGATAAATATAGAGCTAACAGACTGATTTGCCCTTAGGTTTAGTAAACTCAATTTGATGTCTTATGTCATTTACTTGATAACGTGCAGATGATTCTGGGTTGGTGCGCGGGCCTAGACGAGTGCTAGGCAGCCATGGTGGACAGGTGATGCTCCCCCGATTGGCAGGCCCAGCATCTCGCGTGTCAGGGTCAACGTTTGATGATGGAAGGTGCATCACACCGTCAGGGCAACAGTAGCCTCAGACTCTATGCCCAGAAATATGTGTGCAAATTCATTATTTGTTGTAACGCTCAATTCTGTATAATTTCTAATCATATTGGTTGTTTTCACAGTCAGAAGCACATGGTGGTCAGCCTATTAACACGTTCCAGACGTATGCTCTGGCCCGCAAGAGCAAGGCGACATCCGACGTCTCCTACAACCCGGACGACCCGTCCTCGGTGTACTGCAATATGGGCGTGCACAAGCGCCTCACCAATTACTCAGCGATGGCAAGAGAGATCCACGGGCCAGAGTTCGATCCGAGCGCCCATGACCTTGACGGTGAAATCGTCATGAGAGTGGGAGGGAGCAGGCAGCATGGGCAGTTATGGATGGACGACAGCGTGACCGACACGGCTAGTTATGGATGGACGACAGCGTGACCGACATGGCTAGTACTCCTAGTCTCACCAAGATTCAATCAAGGAGCACGGGGTCAGTCCCGGCCATACGGTCACGCCCGACCCCTACACAGTCCCAGATGGTGACACTACAGGTTATTTCTGTTTCACTCGTCGTCCATTGATTTTTTACAAATGTTTGATTTGCATTGTATCATCGGGATGCAATTAATAATGTAGACCCAACTAGACGAAGAAAGGAGGCTACGGGAGAAGATGCAACAGACGCATCAGATCCAGCTAATGTACAGCGGCAGCAACATACCTATATGCAGCATTTCCATCAATACATACGGACTCTTTCTCAGAACATGGATCAGCCTCCACCTCCACCAACGATGGTCTTGCCGCCTCTACCGGTTGTTATGACCACTTCGTCAGCTCTTATGGACACTCCTGTGAGTCACCTGAAAACATTATAGTTTCATTTCATATAGCATAACATTGTAGCTTCATTTCACATGCATTCTTCTTTTCATTGTGCAGTATGCCTCATCGGCATCAAATGTTGGGCCTCAGGATGTGAATTTGTCGCCGGTGCACCGTAGACCACCAACTATGTAAACACCCTATCTCAATTTATGGTTCTAAATGTTGTGAAACTACTAGAGAACAAGTTCTACTTGCATATAAGACAAAGCACCGTATCTCCATTTGTGGTTCTCGATGTTGTGTAGTTGTCTCATCGAAGTTAAATTATGATTCTGAATGATTGTTGTGATATATTTGCCTGTGCTGGTCCTTGTGATATTGAGGTTACATATTGTAGTCCTTGATGCTTCTTGTGATATATCTTCTTGTGATGTATTTGTTATGCCTGTGATGATTACTGCAAGTTATGTCTATGATGATGATTGTGGAATGCCTGTGATGATGATTGTGAAATGCCTGTGATGATGATTATGGAATACCTATGATGATGATTGTAAAATGCCTGTGATGATGATTGTGAAATGCCTATGATGAGGATTATGTATTTGTGATGAGTTACGAAAAGGATTAAATACATTAAATCAGGATGCATGTTTGCCTAGTGTAGCACTCGGCAAAGAGGTTTTTCGACCTATTCCTAACCATTGTTTGCCGAGTGCTTGCCATTTTTGCCGAGTGTTGCCAATTTTTGCCGAGTTCATGACACTCGACAAAGTCTTTTCTCTTGCCGAGTGTCGAACACTCGACAAAGGCTCTACTATTTTGTGAGTACCGGGCTCTCGACAAAGAGAAAGACTTTGCCGAGTGCGCGACACTCGAAAGAACGAGACTTTGCCTAGTGTCCCGCACTCGACAAAATATATAGAGCCTTTGCCAAGTGGCTTGCACTCGTCAAAGTTCTCTACTCTTTGCCGAGTGTCATGCACTCGGCAAAGAGTTTGCCGAGTGCCTGTAGTCTAGCTCTCGGTAAAATAGGCTTTTGCCGACTTTGTGTTTGCCGAGAAAGGTTTGCCGAGTGCTGCTCTCGGCAAACCCTTTGCCGAGTGAAATATGAGCTTCGTCGAGTGTCCCGAACACTCGACAAACAGCCTAAGCCCGGTAGTGACGGCAATAACAAATGTACGTCAGGCAAAAGAAAGGAAACTATGTAGCAACTGAATAGTCGTTCTTACACACTTTCAAAAGCAGAGACCCCTTCATCAGAAATTAAAAAATAAACATAATAAGCTACCACCAAGACGTTCTCAAAGAGAGTAGCTACTAAATGCCTCTCCATTCAATAAATACTAGCAAATATGGCAAAACATAAACCATCCTATAAGTATCTCCTACACCTCAATTTCCACACATTTGATGACCTTATTTAGTCGAACTGAAAGAACTGAGACTCCTTATGTTTAGGAGCCTTAAGTCCTTTTTCATAGTTTGGGGGTACTTTTTCCTATAATGCTGTTACAAATTGTCAACTGAAATAATGCGCATATCTTGGATCTTAGAACAGTCTGTACCCAAAATAGATTTCAGGCTGCTCAAGTAAACTGTAGTATTTACCAATCATCACGCTGGAAGAAACTCTAGCATAATAATACCTTAATGAATCAAATATCAACATGAACCATTCTTTAAAGGAAAGCACACCATCTGCCGTAATTGTTTTAGGGCAAACTTTGCCATACCCCCAGTCTTCACTCTTGAGCATACATTTTGCACCAATGGATGGATCTTCCGAGTTCCAATCTACTAGCAACTAATGGAAAAAATAGATTTTCTACTCTCCCCAGGGCAGTTCACCATTATTGTTAGTCTTCAGACATAAGATAAAATCAATGAACATTATTTTGTACCTTGACATAAAATTTAGTGCAGTGTTGATTTTTGGTCAGGCCTACCTAAAAACCATGTGCATGCTCTTTTAGGAATATGCAAATCTAGTTACAAACACCCATCTGCTTAAAGAACATCAGACTCCAACTAGCATAAAAAGCAGTCACCAAATTGTGCCAGATCGTGTTGCACCATTACACGCACAACATAACCGCACAACTGGATCGGCAAAATTGAGAGAATGTGAGAACCAAGATCAGCCTGGATGGTAAAGGTTACAAGCATATCAGGCTCAGCCATAGCCAGTCAATTGCAGCCTATGGCCAGTCGGATGCAGGACCAGGAAATCTATGCTTTGGTTAAAGAATAGAAGAACTGGGGTAACACAATGTTTACAACTAAATAATTGAATATTTTATGGCAAAAATAAACACGCAATCCTTCTGCTTTTGGATCACTTTTGGATCACTGCCGAGTTGTAAAAAAATACACTCAACTGAATTTTGCTACTACATAAATTAATTGTCTACTAAATAAAAACATAAAACCAAATCTGCAGCGAGTCACACAAGTCGGCATAGCTCCCCAGTGAGGAGCGCAAACTTACGGTGCTCTGACAACACGGATAGTGCTATCAAGCATATCTTTTTAAGGTCACTTACCTCATGAAGGAAAGAAGGGTTCTCCTTTGTTTCTTTAAGTACTGCTTGAAAGATCTGTAGTGGGTCCCCATGACTGACAATAAGAATTGCAGAGCTGCATGGAATTGAACATACAAGTCAATTCCACATAATACTCCATTCGAGAAAACCCTAACACAATATATGGAAGTGTGGGTTGAAAAAAAAAACTAAGCAGCAACTGGATGTGGAAAAATGGTGATTATGTCTGATTTAGTTGTTCTATTCTACCAGGAATAGTACTCATGTCTACGTAGGGGTGGACGGGAAGCTCATGGCTCGTTAGCTTGCTCGGCTCGTGACAGGCTCCGCTCGGCTCGGCTCGGCTCGGCTCGTTTCTATTTCCTAACGAGCCGAGCTGGCTTTAAAGCTCGTTAGTGATAACGAGCCGGCTCGAGCTAGCTCACGAGCTGCTCGCGAGCCTAAACGAGCCAAGGCATGTGGGCTGGGCCTGTGCAGCCCAACTGAGAGCAACAACCAACAAACAACCGCATCGCATCGGGCCATCGGCGGTGCAGCGCATCCATGATTCCATTTCCATTTCATCAGTGTCGCGCATCCATTCCCCTGCCCTAACCCTAAGCCCCTCCTGATCCTGATCCCGCACATCACGACCGGTAGCCGCGCCGCCGCAGCCGCACCGAGGCCCCCGCGTACACACCGTCGCAGCCGAACCGCGTCACGCGCACCGATCAGCTCAACTCGCGCCGGCCCCTGCCCCCAGCCGCCAGTGCCGTGACCGCGATGCGCACGCGAGTGCCCCTGCCCCCAGCCGCCAGCGCCTGTCAATTTAGAAGTAATTTGCTGGTAATTTGCTCAAGCTAGAAGCATATGACCGAATGTATGCTGTATGCCTGTATGGTGAATTGGTGAGCCAGAGCCGTGAGCTTGTAATTGTTAGATTGCACCGAGTATTGAAAGTGCAGTAGTTCACTATGCTGCAATTATTGGATTGCACATACGGTTCTTTTGAAAATTGAAATGATGTGCTTGCAGATTTGTGCAATTTATGGGCTTCTGTTGATAAATACCTGTTGTATCCGTATTTTGGTTTCTCAAGGGAATGCATCTGTTTGTCATCACTATAGAAAGAGTCTGGAGTTTTTCTGCTTCAAACTATAGCAGCATGTCTAAATTTCTAATATTGGGATTAGGTTTATGCAGAGTTTCTTAATTTCTAATTTTGCACAAGGTTTTCCTTGATTTCTATCTTCTCTAATAGTCTAATGCAGTACTGTTGAAATGTTCCATTGAAGTGGTGCTGCATAGCAGTAGGACACTGGTTAGTTGATGGCTTACTAGCAGAGCGGCTCACGAGCCTAACGAGTCGGCTTGAGCTTTTAAACGAGCCGAGCCGAGCTTGGTTTCTAGCTCGTTAGGATAACGAGCCGAGCCGAGCCAGCTCGTTATCCTAACGAGCTAAGCCGAGCCGAGCCGAGCCGGCTCGCTATCCACCCCTAGTCTACGAGAGTTATGGGCACCTCTACTCAAGCTTGTAAGCAAATTATTAGGACTCCAAAATTCAAGGACGGTGATAACTTGCCAAGGCAACACTACACATAAGAGAGACTCCTATTTCTGCATGTCTATGCTGCATAAACTAAGATAATTATATGATGAGATTCTTTTTATTTAGTTTGGGCCATGGCTGGACAGTTATTAGTCATCGGCTCCTGAAAACTGTACGAGTTAATAAACCCTGTAACAAAACTGTAAGCCCTATTGTGATTCAACATTATGCCTTCATAGTTCATATGTTCAACCTAGTGATATGGCCTAGAGGATTTTGGTCATGGCTGAGCACGCTGAGAAATGGGAACTAGCATGGGGAGGGGCAGCAGTTGCATGGAGGTAGCAACATATTAGTGTCATCTATATACAGACCTGTGTATGTGTAGAGCTAAGAAATAATAAATCAAAGACCCTTTAGTCTATCTATTCTCTACCCTTGTTGCGAGACTGCTGGTCATCTGCATTTTCGAGCTTCTCATGTCTAGGGCTATCCAATCCTAGCATGTCAGCAAGTGACAGGTTTTATGTAACGAGCAGTGCTATCTTTCCTCCTATTTTCATCAAGAGTTGATTCATTATAATAAATGAAACATCAATAAATTTATCCTAGATATTATTCATACAGTTACTTGTTTACCCAAAGTAGCCTAAATTTTTCTATGTAATATAGAGCATCTGTTCTAACAGTCGTACACACAGCAGAACAAAATCAACAGATATCCCACATAGTTTATGTGCGTACCCTGAGGCATGGTAGTAAATTTGATGTTAATTCTAGGAAGAAGAATGTATTATTGCCATAATCATTACTAGCGGATTACTAGGTTGTCAAGTCATTTACAGTTTACAATGATCTGCAGAGTCAACGTTTGTTATTGCAACGAGATTTTTTTCATGACATAAGGACAAAACTGTAGGCATGGTTCTATGCATACATGGGCCTTCCTACAGAAGGGCTACGCCTAGACCCAATCTTAGAAGCTGACATGTCCATATTGGGTATGGTGATAATGCAACAAAAAGAAAATATCAAACTTGAAAAATAGATGTATTCTAAATTTCAATATTTGAGTTGAGGTACCCATGAAACTCCATTTCTGCAGAAGACAGGACTTGAGAGAATCTAGTAGCAACATCTGCAACGCTCTCACCACCATCTGGTGCCATTAAGGGATCCACTTCATCCACTGCCCATACTTCTGCATACTAGCACATCATATCAGACTTAGTAAGTTCAATAAAAGAGATCATAAGAATGCGAAAAAGATGAACTATGTGCTTATGTGGTGTGGCATTTTGAAAAAGCTAAAACCTCTGAAATAGATCTGCATGACAAGTCATGCAGTTAGGGACCAGATTGCCATTTTATTTGGAAAGAAAAACTCCTTCTGGAGATTAAGATCTTATTATGATTCATTTTAGTGTCCTAACAAAGACTGAGCTGAAAAGAAGGAAATGGCCTGGTATTGCTTCTTGTTCATTCCGTAATCGTGAAAAAGAAATCAAACATCTGTTTCTCGCATGTGAGAATGAAAAGATTTGTGGTGGGTTGCAAACTTGCGTGTTGCCACTAACAGTAGACCCACTGATTTGTGGCACAGTCTCTGCTGGATGAATCATTAGTTGTCACGATAAGAAATTAAATGTAATTTGCAACCAAACATAATTCGTTAGTTACATTATTAAAAACCACATGCACAAATATCCATTGTACTTAAAAGATCCAGAAACTCGAGAGGTGCTCTGTCACGACCCAAGGCCATGACGGGATAAGATAACCACCGCCGGGAGGATAGCCGGGTGGAGTCAGCTGTTAGGGACGAGGGGAATTAGGCTGCGAAGAAGAACGTTGGGGAGGGAGATTAGACTAATTGATATTAGTTGCTTAATCCAAATGACGATACAATCCATCGTTATATAGATGGAGGGAAGGACCCAAACTAATCTTATCCAACCGACTCTAACCAACTGAGCTACTGTGTGTGTAGGAGGTGAGGATAGGGATAGCCCTCAACCAGTACCTTGGGCCTTGGTCTCCTGGCCCAATGCCAATGACATGCTCGCAGGTGGCAGATTCACTACTACCACCATTAGGTTCATTTCTTTAATAATAGAGATAGATATTCATGTCAGACGTGGTAAATAAATTATATTCATCTGGAAAAATATAATTAGCCTTTTTTGCAATGACAATTTAATAATTGAACCTCTTTCTAGTGGTATAGAGGCAATCAATCCTCGAATATCTGTAGAAAGGCTCAGTTAATAACAACAGATTAGAGAACTATAACTTGAAAATTGGCTTGGAAGAAGTCTACCACCATTTCTTTGCTTAAAACAAGAATGATTTTTTCACCAATTAATAGATGAAATTATTTTTTTTATTCTTGTCATGGAAGATGTGTTTGTTACATAACATGTTTTTGGACAATTTCTTACAGCTTCATATGACAAGCTCAGTCTGTGAAAACCGCTAAATTTTGTAGTTAGTTTGAATAAGACAAACAAGGAGGGCTTGTTTCTAAAAACATTCTTTTGGGAAAAATTGCTTAGAGCTCCATGTAAGTTCCCTAACTTTTGTAGTTAGCTTCAATAAGATAAAAGAACATGATGAAATTCGAGAATATCGGGGTTTTTTTTTTCTTGTTCTGTTCAGATAAACATTGGAAAGAAAGTCTGGGAATTTCTTGTTCTGCTCATTAGAAGATGATATTGCTCAAACATTACAGATAACATAATGAGGAAGGAAAATTTATTCTGATTCAAATGAATTCCTGTATTTTTTTAAAAAAGTAATGCCAGTGCTATTTGTTAAAATAGGTCTCAGTTTGTACCACCAACTGTAAGCATGCTTCGTTGTTTATTTATATATCGAATTAGAATCTGCACAGTTTGATAAATCAGCAAAACACACCTTCTCATGTGAAAGCAATTCATACGATGGCCCAAAATAGCGTTCCCGAAGTTCCACAGCTGGCTGCAAAGAAATTATCATCAGGCCGATGTTCTTATCTCAGATCCATACATAGGACTAGTATTACCTTAAGAAAGAAGAATGGAAATGCAAAAGGTGTTTCAAAAGGAAACTCCGCACTACTTTTCATGTTTGAATAGTTTAGGAAACAAACATTTGGCAAAGCAAAATATTGGACAATGTTTTGGAGTTAATACATTTCAAATTTGTAAATCATACATTTGAAGGGGATGATTATAGTTATTGAATGGTAGAAGTTAGTTGTCATGCCTCTCTGTTAGGTTCACAGGTCTTCTCTCCTACCAGATTATTACAGGTCTTGCTAGCTGTAAACTTGTTCTAAAGAATGACAATTTTAAACAGGGTTTACTATAACTTACGTCAAACATGCCCAGGGAAAAAAAGGAAAACAAAGAATGCATTAATCGTTTAGAGTGAATTAAACAAAAGACTATATTTGTGCATTTTATCTTTTGCATAAGAACTAATGCCAGCATTACTTTACTCCAGGGAACAGAAGCAGGTACTCCTGTGGAAGTATCACATTTTATATCACACATGGAAATATCAGCTGCATGTCCTTTTCATCCTTCCATACAAATTAGATGCGGCCTGGCCCTTTTTCACTCTTTATGCAGGCAAGTTGCACGATAAGTCAATAACTAATTAAATTTAATTCACATCCATGGTTATTGTCATGGATAAAAGAATCCAAAGCCTATAGGGAAAGTTACAAGTTACAACTCGAATAAATTCCATACGAAATTACTTGTGCTGCAATCGTTAGAATATCTATGCACACAAATAACTGCACAATACACGGTGAGAAATTCTATATGCAGGACCAAACCACTCACAATGCAGCTGGGACTATCAAAGGGGACACCGAGCACTCTGGCGACCTCTCTGGCAGTCTCCATGGTCCGTGAGAACGGAGAATATCGGATCTGAACAGAATCCAGTGGCACACCCAATTCCTCAAGCTCCTGCACGCACAGAAATCACTCCCCCAAACCACTATCGCACATCCTCTCCAATAGCTCATGGATTGGAGACACGACAACGCACACCAAATCGGATACCTTGCGGAGCGATTCGCCGGCCAAGCGCGCCTGCTCGACGCCCTGCGGCGCCAGACCAAACTCCGGCTTCGTTCCGTTCTCCTGAGAGGATTGGAGCAGTTAAAACTTAGAAGGGAAGACCCTCATCAAACGAAACTGCGAACTGGACACGAAGTTCTTGGGGGCAAGAAATTGAAGGAGGAAGACAGCGAGGTGGGATGCACGGATCCGTACCAGGGAGGAGACGATGATGCCGCGCTCGTTGGGGATGCTGCGGCCATGGCGGAGGATCCAGTACCTGTTGCGGAAGAAGGGCGGCGGTGCCGGCGGCGAGCTGCTGCCTGAATCCTCCATTTGCCCAAACTGCAGCACGTTACACGCTCCAGCAAACGTATTTTTTCTTAATATTTTTGTGATGACTTCTTTTCAAGAGAATCTGATGACAACGGAGCAGCCTCCAAAAGTCATCACAGGCTTGGGTCAGGCGGTATAAAAAAGCAATCGAGAAATGGGAAAAATGAAAGCTGACCTAGAAGCACGGGATATCGTTCCGCACAACAAACTGGCGGAACGATCAAAGAACCGGTTCTATGCTCACGGCGGCTCACTAAATCCCGTCGATGGCACAAGTAATCTTTGGCGATGAAATTCTAGAAGCGGACGGAGGTTAGAGGGAGCGGTGCAGGCCGGTTCCTCGGGCTCCTTCAGCCCGATAGAGAGAAGGACGAGCTAACACTCGCCTCCAAAACCCAGCACCGGGCGTACGCGAGGAAAAGGCGTCGTCCCCGGAAATACGGGTTCCAAGCGACATCGCCACATACGGAGACGAATGAGGTCAAAGCGAGAGAATGATGCTAGATTCGCAGAGATGGAAATGAAGCTCTCGCAGACGATCAAATTGTCGACGAAAGGGTGGCCATAAGGTTGGTCGAGGAGCGGAGCCGTGGGTTAGCCAACAATGGATCCAAGAATAACCGCACAACTCCAACAACGCAAGAAACAAGGCTGCGCGTCTCTCGGAAATGAAGGCGAGCCGGCCCCACAAGCTCAACCGGTCCGCCATGCCCCGTGGATGACATCACACAATGGACCCGTGTGATTCGCACATCCCATAAAAACATAACAATAAAGGTATATTCGTACTTTTATGTTGTACGTATATTTTCTTGAATAACTTGTCAATCAACGTTCATTATTAACTAATAAGCAATCTTCTCAACGTGTCGCGTCTGGGCATGACTATTCCAAGAGCAGAGACGGCACCTACCACTCCCGGCCGTTCCACCTTCGTACTCGAAGGTTGAAATTGAACAGTGGAACGCGGCTATGAAGATCTAGAGCCGGATATCCCGGAGGAGACGGGGAGACGACGCTAGGAGAAACGGCTCATGGAATATTTCTCCGGAGGAAGATCTACATAAAATTCCCCGAACGAATAGCGTCCTATCGTTCCACCGTCCTCGCCTCCACGTGGGCCGTCTCCTCCGCCTCCTTTGCCGCCTCCGCCTCCTCCGCCTCATGCGTCGCCTCCACGAGCACCGACTCCTAAACGGCCGTCTCCAACTCCACCGCCTTCCAACCCTCCTCCGTCGCCACAACGAGCACCGACTCCTAAACGGTCATCATCCAAGAGCCGCACCTTCAATATCAAGCGGTCGTCCAAGAAAGACTCGGAGAATTGAAAGACGCCGCCACCCGCACCAAAGCGGTCGGCCTCAAGCGGGGAAGAAAGCGGGCAAAGATGTACCCCGCACTTGGCATGCACCACGAAGCCTATGGAGTTCAAGACGATCCCAAATATTAGACTCGATTTAAGACAATTCATTCAAGAAGTGGAATTAATATGGATCAATTACACGGGCGTGCACCCCGGCGAAGGCTCCGCTTAAATACAAGTTCAACCTTGGAAAGCCTCTCGTCAAGCCGAATCTCATGAAAAGGCTTCCAACTTAGATATATCGTTTCCATCGCTGGTACATGCAACAATCCAAGAAGGGTGAAGACATGATAACATGCAAATATTCAACCGACTACTTCTTCGATGGAGATGACTACCTTTATATCCGATTCGAAAATATATTCGACTGTACCAACGTGATGCCCTTGACGTCTCACTTCTAACCGCGCGGGTTTTGTAAGTATCGCCCTGGTTATTTCGTTTCTTACCTCCTTGAATTTAGCGACTAAAATTCTTTTTAACCGTTGTAGAATGGCGATCCAATATCGCAACAAGCACGAATGCACCAAGCATGCATTCATGGAGCCACGGAAAATCAACGGCATCAATTTCCTAATGACACAAAGGACAACATATACAACGCGCTTGTGAAGCAACCCTTCCGGTCCTTCATCCTTTTGCCCTATAATCTGCGTAAGTTTTTTCTTTCTTTCAACCAATTTTAATCCCGTGCTTACATAAAGTTTTATATGTGTCATCTAAACCAATTTACGATTCCACTGGATTCTATTAGTACTTGACATGGGTCACAAAGATCCATGTCTTTGACTCAATGGATAAACCGAGTCCACGTACTCCCATATATTTGAACTATTTAACAGTAATGCCATCTTACTTTCTATTGCATATATGCGGTTCTGATAATTACGTGCTAACTTTCAACCCACGTAGGGCATGGGAACGATTCTGGGGTAATGTTCACGAAAATTGGAAAGATAAGCTCTCGTGCGGATGAAGTTTCCAAGTGAGTAACATGCCTCCTCCTAATTTGAGTTGAATCATTATTATGTTCGAAAATATGATATGCATATTAAATATGTCGTCGTTTCTCTTTAGTGTGCAAATGCATCCACAGACACCAACCTATGTGGATATTACGTCTGCGACTACATTCATCGCTTTGTGACCGGTTAAAGCGTCGATGATCTAGATGTACGTATAACATCAATTCATACATTACGTCTCGATTTCTTATTCACTTCATATATTTATTTCTTATTTATTGTAATTAATGACAAATTTATGCGAGTAAGAGACGACCTCCCCACGAGACTTTCATACAAGCCGCTTAGGAAGATTTGATGGGATTTATTAACGAGCAAGTCGTTGATCCCGCGGGGAGTTCTTCATTAGTTTTAGTAGCTAAACCACAACAAAGTAGATTAGAGACAATTTTTTATAAGCTAGCTAGGAAACATGTATGAATATTGTACATATTTTGGTAATATATGTATATTTCCTTTCTTAAGTTCGTTTAAATGTGTGTAAATTATATATTTATGTGTATTATAATATATGTGTAATATATATATATATATAGCAAGATCTTTAGTAGAAATGGCAAAATAAAAAAGTTAATCTTTAGTCTCGGCTTTAAGCCACCAACCGACTAAAGATTGCGGAGCCGGCCACGTGGCTCGCCACCTTTAGTCCGGTTTGTGGCTTAAACCGAGACTAAAGATGCATCTCTAGTCCCGTTATTTAACCAGACTAGAGATAGTCCACCTCTAGTCTCGGATTCGTAGTCCCGCTTTGACAACCAGGGACTACTAAAGGTTACGAACCTGGACTAGTGTGGCTTTCTCCAGTAGTGCACATTCCACATAACATTCATGAACCCTACCTTGTGTTGCAACAATGGTAGCTCGTATGCAGAAAGATCGTGGTGACTACACTAACAACATATCTCCAACCCTCACCACCCGTAGGTAGCTCATCGTGACGACCAAGACCTTTCGCCAAGATGATCCGCTATTCGTTCGTTAGAGTTATAAGATCTTTGCTCATGACTAGCTTTAAGAGGAGGAGCACATGTTTACTGATGAATTGGCACCCGCTATGATGCGTAACTCTTTCGATAATTGATGGTCGCATGCATCATATCCTTATCATTAGGCATCTTTCCGTGCGGAAGGCCTGCCCACATGCGCGAAATGGTATGGGAAAAGATCATTTTCGTGTGCGGGCGGCCCAACCGCACGGGGAGATCGACTATCCCGTGCGGTCGGCTTAAAGTTGTCCGCACGGAAGATCGATATCCGTGCGGTCGGATTAAGCGGCCCGCACGGATAATAGAATATTTCGTGCGGGCCGCTTAGCCGACCGCACGGGAAGATGGTCGTGCCCATTATTTTATGTATACGTTTTGTTAGCCCCCTATTGTCCCTCTCAGTAATATTAAATGGATCAATATTATATATTTCGCGAACGAGAAAAAAAGACATTTAATCTTATTTCATCATAAAAGATATGCATATAACACAGATCGATCATGCGTATGTTTATATACATATCAAGCTAGCTAGCTAGTTTCGTCTCGCAAATTATAACATAAGTATAGCTGTAGCAACAAATAATTTACAATTTAATGACGGTGCTCTTTTTCCCACTCACTAAGTCATTTGAATTTATCGTCCGTCGCCAGCTCTCTCTCCGGATCGTAGAAATCGCCCAAATGGTTGCAGACATCGTGACGGATGAAGCGACAAAGATCTGCAACCAAGTTAAGCATGGTTCTATCGTCGAACCGGTTCACTACAACTGGAACTTCCGTGAGTTGTTTAAGAAAAATAGTACACATATACATACGATTAGGAAAATTATACAAGATCGATAACATGTAGAGATATATTTCTCCGATGAACTTACTTCTCGAACTTAGTAGTGTATCTTCCGTAGATTTTGAGCATCTCACACACGTAGTAGCCGCAAAGGTTAGTGCCTGGTGGTTGCTTATAACACTGTGTTGAATAAAATTTATTATGTGCATGCGTCAGTAATTTAAAGTTAAACACATTATAAAATATCGGCATATATCGAGCATATAATTACCGGCCAATTTGTCTTCACAAGAAGTTTCCTCTTTTGTGGATCCTTGACCTAGGTCCACCTTGCCTTATATAATTATGGTGTGCTCTGTAGACAAAATATTGCATGTTTACGATCAATTGTTTAATTATTCGATAGTAAAAGCAGACAAAACTTATTAAATGGTGCATGATAGTACTTACAAATTTAAAATGATGAGGAACTCTTTAAATTTTTCCTAGCCGTAGTGTGCCTGGATCAAGCACTACGGTCAAGTGGTCCCGCGGATATACCGTAAATAGTATGTAGTGATCGCGCGAAAGATCGAAGAGATATGTTAATTGTAGGGATATTAGTAAAATATCGGTTTTACGGATGAATATTACTTACCGCAACGCATAAGGAACCATTAGGACATCTTTGTCTCTATGCTCGAACATAGCACGGCCCAAGTAGAATGCTACCGTGATCATCTTGTCCCTGTGCAATTGTTTGATGATCGCGTCCTTTTGTTTTTTCATTTTGCCTTTGAACTCGGCGGAGTCTTCACGAATATGTAACTCGTGTTCCGTCCAAGATATCCTTGTTGGGTTAACGAACGCAGTTGGATAGTTGTTCTTTTTCGCGTCTCGCGTATTGCATCCTAAGTAATGCAACGAGTAATTAATTATTCACAAGTTAGTTTGTAAATCAATTCTTTAATGACATTAAGTTAAGCGGATACTTACAGTGCAAAACGTTGTAACGAGATTTATATCCATTTTTCCATCCCGAATAATGCGTGAAGGTCGTTGAAATCGATGACCAAGATCCCATTTGGGCCACGGTGAACACATCATCCGGGACCTTCACGGTAAGCATGCTTGAGCCCCAATTTGGATGCCTTTAGGTACCGTCATGCATTAGCTCGATTTCCCAGGCATGTCTTTCATGACGTGCCATGGCGAGAACGGCTTGCCGTACTCGTACTTTGTTGGCACTTTGTCCGAAGTCCAATTTTGCGTGTCCTCCGCTATGTTCTTCACCGATTGTTGTGAGTTCGACAACTTGGCTCGGTTGATCCTGCGGCTTGTCGGTCCGGCCCCTCCCTAAAAGCCAAGAACCCTAAGTCTCTCTCGTCTTCGCCATTAATTCCTTTTGTCATAGCTTGATCGAATCATCTTTGAGATAATCTGACGAGAGAGCTTGCTCGGCATTGGAAGGCTTGTTGTTTGTAGAAGGGGCCTTTAGGGTACCGCCAATGCCGACTGCGGTGTCGAAGGAGATTGGTGAACATGTTGTGCAATGACTTCGTGGGCCGACGGCATTGGCGAATCGGGACCTTTATCCTTAGAAGGGGAGCGAGGTGGGGAAGCATGCCGAGGTGGGGAGCGAGGTAGGGAAGCGGAGCCGAGGTGGGGAGCGAGGTGGGGAAGAAGGCCCCGTGGAGAAGGCGGTGCGGGCAGCAACAAGAATCGGAGGAACCGACTATACGGGGATGCCGACGATGTACCGACCAAGTAAGATATCTCGTCGATGCCACGAGAATGAATTGATTCACCGCATCCCCAAGCAATTCTATCCCTTCAGGTGATAGAATGTCTAGCTCTAAGCTTTTATGCTCTGCATACACCTTGGCCACCGCACACTTGCATATTCCTTAGGGATTGGAGTGTTGTGAAATTGTCGCCTGGTATAGCAAGTCCTGTACCCACCTCCTTTCTCTTCTCGGCCCTTCCTATCGACACGAGGAGGCCGCATGGCGTGGGGCCGCTTATGGTATCCACGGGATAGGGTGCGGTGTCAACGACCCGACGCTACTCGGGCATGTGTACTTGTGGGTTCTTCGGATTCTTGAAAGAAGTTAGGGAAGACTTGGCGATTATATGCAACAAGAGAGTAGAAATGTTCTTCAACTTGTTTTGCTATCTTTTCTTCAAGTTTATGTTTGTACTGTCCCTTTTCTTGTAACTTGCGCCTTCCCCAGAAACCCTTCTTTCCAACTTGTCTTTGACGATACACCCTTACTCGTCCGAATGTTCGTGGTTGCCCAATGCGGCTAATCACGATCGTGTTCCCTTTTAGCAATAAATTCCCTCTTCTCCTTTTCGGCTATGTCATTTAGACTTGTGGTCACACGCTCTATATCCGGATCCTCGAACAAGATCTCTCCCTCGTCGGTGACTGTCCCGCACGCGTGCCCACACCCAGCTTTTGCTTCTTTCTTTTAGTGCATCCACAAGCGAGGGGCTTTCCTTGGGCAAAGCAACTGTTCTTCGGTTGCTCACCACTTCTCTACGTGGCCATCGTAGCCACTAGAGCCCAACCGGTGCGGGTACTTGTTCCTTTTTGCGAGGTCGGACATCTTCTTCCTCCGTGCTAAGGCTTCGGGCTTGTCATCTTCGCCACGAACCTATCCCATTCGGCGGGCGTAATCCCGCCGTAGTCTTCGAATGGGGACTTGTTCTTTTGCACGTAGTTAAGTTCAAGTCCGATTTCCACCGCCTCCACCTCCCCCAATCGTTTTAATGCAAACTCTTTTCCCGAGCCTCCGAACCAGGCGGATATACAAGCCGGTTCCGCAACTAATTCCATATGAAGTTCTTCAAGTTGTCATCCACCCGCTCCCAGGAATCTACATTTAAAGGGCCGTGGGTTCTCGGCGCACTCCCGCAAGCGCCGCCGAACTTTGTCATTGCGACCTTGGGCTCTAATGGCTTCCCATCATGGTTCGTAGAGGTGATATAATATGTCTCCTTGGGAGTTGGTTCTTACTTCTCGACCACGTCTTCTTTTTGACGTCCTCCAGTGCTCGCAGACGTGTCGGTTTCTACCTGAGCGGACGTTGCCGTGTCCGTCTCGACTTCAAAGGACTGCACGACGACTTGGCGACCTTTCTTTTGAGCGGTGCCTTGCTTCCATCTGTACGTACAGATACCGTTATACGAGATCCTACGATAGGGATCATAACAATATGGTCGGACTTACCGCTTGCTTGATAGGGATGTAGTCTCGGGTCTTCTTCAACTGGTGGTGCTTGGTGCTTGCATAACTTTGATGAATGGATCGCTTGGTTCATGCCATGTGCCTTCGCTCGAAGACTTCTCCATTGATTCGACGTTGCGTGCCTCGGAGGAGCTTTCTCGTTCGACATTTGATCTACGGTTGTTAATAAATACAACTTGTGAAATTTGTGAACACACAACTTGTAATATTATCTAATATTAAGGACATGCATAAAAAATATAGAGACAAACGAATTAAAAAATGTATGTATTTCCTTCTTCTCTTTATTAGAGACGAGAGATGAAAATATATATGTTTGCCTATTTTGTCCGTGAGAAGAGGTGAGATTGGGGGAGGGAAAGAGATGAGAGATGAGAGACCGAGGAGAGGGAGAGGAGAGAGGGAGATTAGAATATACCGAGGAGACGGTGGGTATATGTGTTTGAAAATTTAAATTCTAACCTAAAATCTAAAATTCATCCTAAAACAAACGACCGAACGAACGACCAAACGAACGACGAACGAACGACCGACCGACCCAACGAACGGACGGACGCACGAAGCGTTCGTCCGTTCGTTCATTTGTTCGGCTTTCGCTCGTTCGGTCGTTCGGTCATTCGTTCGGTCGTTCGTTCGTCCGTCCGTTCGTCCATGTTCTGCTCGTCCATTCGCCCACGAACGAACGAATGGAGGAACACTCGCTCGCTCGTCGCTCGTCCGTGCGTCCGTTCGTTCACATGAACTAATTCACATAAAAATTTGATAGCAACTATTTCATATGAAAAAAATTCATAAAAAATAGCAGTCCATTTTACATTTCCATCAAAAATTGAATTCCTACACATCATTTCACACAAAAAAATTCATCGACAAATCCATCAAAAAATAAATGTCCATTTTACATTTCCATCAATATTAACTAGAGTTCCATCAAATAAATAAAAGTTCATTTTACGCTTATATCAAAAACTCATCAAAAAATTATCTAACATTCATCCAAAATTTATCTAATCCATTCATCACAAGTACAATCACATCCATAATCCATCCATCACAAAGTACAATCACATCCATAATCCATTCATCCACATCCATATAATCAACTTAGCATAATCATCTTCTCGCAAGAACATAGCAAACATCCACATTCCTGGGTGGAGTACTAACCGTGGCCGGCGGAGGTCGCGCGGGGATGGACAGGCGGCGGTCTTGAAGGCGGCGACGATGAGCCTGGTGAAAGGTGAAGATGGCGGTGGAGTGGTGGAGGGCGATGGTCTCGGTGAAGCTGGCCGTGCGGGCGGCCACGGTGGTGGGCGGTCTTGAGGCGACGCGCGGCGACGGAGAGAGAAAGGGGGCGGTGAAGGGGCGGATGACGGCCGATGAGGTCGGTGAAGGTGCACGACGGCGGCGCGACGCTTTTGTTGTCGCCGACGGAGAGAGAGAGAGGATGGGGCGTGAGGCGAGGGTTAGGCTTGAGCGGCGGCGGCGGCGGTGGCGAGGGTTAGGGATGAGCGGCGGCGGCGATGGCGTTGGATCCGGTGCGGGATGGCGAACGGGCGGGGATCCGCGGCGGCACAAGATTTTGGCACTGACGGCGAGGTGGTTGTTTGGATTTTCGCCCGGGACTTAAGTGGCCCGCATGGAAAAACGATCTCCCGTGCGGGCAGCTTAAGCGGCCCGCACGGAAGATATTTTCCCGTGCGGGCGCTTTGCGCCCGCACGCGATAATCGACCCCTCTCTTTTTTATTGCATCAAATTGGATATTAATGAAAAAATTATGAAACTGATTCAAAAAATTACCAAATTTTTTCATACATCAATATATGCTAATTATTGCCTATGGAAAAATTTTTGAAATCAAAAGACAATTCTCTCACTTTCTCTCCAAATCTAAACAATCCTTCTCAACACTTCTAATCTTCTCTCGAGAATCTTCGATTTTATGAGCGTCGTATGTGATAAAATAGTTGAAACCTTCTAAATTTTTTACCACAGCCTCTACATATAATATCATGACATCCAGACAATTTTCATGATTTTCCGACTTCGTTTGCTATTTATACAATTTTAAAATCATTTGGTCAATAGGTTCCTAATCTGTTTCATGAAGAAAATTTAAAATTTATTCTCATTTATAGGATAATGACTCAAGCATATCCAAACAATATGAATATAATTTTTCCACAATTTTATTCTATTTTTTTAATCACTTGGAGTTCAAATGTGAGACTTGGCAAAAAAATTCATGAAAATAAAATAAATCAAAAAATATAGCAAAACCAATAAAAAAATTACCAAATTTTATAATTAGGAGTTAAATGTTGTATTTACATAGTAGAGAAAGTTTGGAGGGTGGAGAAGAAATTTTTTTAAATTTTGCTTGAGTGCGAGGGCCCTTAAGCCGACCGTACGCGATAACGTATCTCATAAAATATTGAAAGCGATCAATTTTTTATCACAAGCATCTACGTATAATATCATGACATCCAGACAATTTTCATGATTTTCCGACTTCATTTGCTATTTATACAATTTTAAAAATCATTTGGTCAATAGGTTCCTAATCATGTTTCATGAAGAAAATTCAAAATTTATTCTCATTTACAAGATAATTTTATTCTATTTTTATATCACTTGTAGTTCAAATTCTAGACTTGGCAAAAATTCATGAAAATAAAATAAATCAAAGAAATATAGCAACAGATTGACATCATCGCATACGATCCACTTAAAGGCCCGCACGAAAATGCATTATCCATACGGTTCTTAAGTAGACTCGCACGGATAATGCTATTCCCATGCGGTCATTAATTGCACGGGATAATCGTATTATCCCGTGCGGTCTTTAAACGACCGCATGGGATAATATCCCGTGCGGTCTCTAAGTGGACCGCACGGGATAATGCGATTATCCCGTGCGGGCCAATAGCCGCCCACCGAGACCGGTTTTCCGGCGCTACCTCTTATGGCTCGTCCGGAACCTATTTCGGGTCTCATCCAAAAAAATCGTTTCTCCAAGAGTGCGTAGGGGTTCTCAAGAAAACGTAGAATTTGATTTGGTATAAAGTATCCTGTCAATATATATGCATGTACACGAGGTCAGGTGGCGGAGGCAGGGGCCCGCTAGCATGGCAGGTGGCTTGGGCTCCGCCGGCTGGCACAAGCAGTAGTATAGGGTACATACTTAATTAACATGCTTAGAGCAAACTAACAAAGCAAATACTCACTCCAAACTAATATATAGATTTGTAGAATTGTGTGTACTTTATTTATTGTTAGGTTTGCCTAGGCTCATGAAATTTTTTGGATCTGCACGGGCATCCCACAATAACATCCGTAGCCGTAACCGATCACCACAAAGTACGTACGTGCTGCCACCAGAGTTGTTTTGCCGCCGCTCCTATCGACATACGGCTAGGGTTGGGAACTCGAAACAAGGAGCGTGTGAGCTGGCCCGGTTGAACCAATGAAGGATGAGTGCAGTCCAAGGGCACCGAATTTCTCTCACAAAATAGCCAGAAAATGATAAATAATGGAAATGTGTCCATTGAGCAAAATAGTGTAGGCCCACACAGGCTTCAGACTACGATCCATTTCACTTTTATAAATATATTGATCAAGTCTAATTCATTTATTTGAGCTCAGCCCATTTCTTTCTACTACTCCAAACCACAATCCATCTTCTCCCCTCTAAATTTGGCGACCCAAGTCTAATTCAGCACTTTGGGTTCTCAACCTATTCTATTCTCTTTTCTGTCTCCAACCCATCTTTTCGGGCTAACCCATCTCGCTTCTTTATCTTTCTCTTCCTCTCCTTGAAACAATTTATTTACCTCCCTCAACTAATCTTAGTTTGACTCGTATCCCTCAATCGCAAAACAAGGTATCAAGTCTCTCTTAATTATCAATATCAGATCAATTTACCTCCTTCAGTGATTTAGATGTTGTTTTTTCATATGTGGCATATGGAGTGGGTCAACTTGTGCTAATGTTGCAACAATGTGGCGTACGTGTACATAGCATTATTGGTAAAAAAATCAAAAAAATCTTAGTGGGACCCACATGTCACAAACATAATCTCTACTCCTCTCTCCTCTCGGCTCCCAAAGAAACGAATCGCGGTGACAATGAGACGAGGCATGGAGGACACCGCGACCCACCACCACTTGAGTGGGAGCAAGCATGACGGCCTGGCAGTGGCGGTGGCGACAGTCAAAGGCAAATTGAGAGGACCAAATTTGCTGGTTGCTCTCCACCACCAGTCTCTCCACCACCAGTCTAGAGGTGGCCGATCATGTCATGGGCAGTAACAGCATCGGTGCTCACATTCTCCATCTCCTCCGTGGGTCCATAGGAGAAGTGGCGGCCGTTGTTAGAGTCTGCCATCCTTGTGACAAGCTCTCTCTCCTATTCCCCATAGTCGCGCATATTATCCGCTACCATTGTGCCAGGTGCTACTTCCAATTCCCACAATGGCAAAAAGAATATCGTTGTTGCTGCTTCATAGAGGACAAGTGCAGAGTCGGATCTTGGTTGCCATAGTGATGGTAAAGCTTTGCCCCACTTCCTCCAAAGCCAGGAGATCGAGATGTGGTAGTTGATTGCTCTCTTTCCCTGAGCGTGGCGGCCTTGATTTGCTTTTTATGAGTGAGATGGCACTCGCGGGAACCATCCCTCAATGCGGCACGGTGCTCCCATGACAACAATGGGTGGGGGGGAGAGTGTCTTTGCTCCAAAGGAACCCTCGGGGAAAGGGCGAGTGGCGCAACGATCGCCGCCCGGCATTGAGCTCCTCCTGTGCCAACGGGAAGAAGGTCTCCGCTCACTGTGGCATGCCTCCGCCGTGAGTCCCTCTGACTTGTCCACCTCCACCGTGCGACTTCGCCACCTTCACCGTGAATCCCCCGCCAGCTTTCACCGCCATCAACCTCTACCTACCAAGAGGAGCCGCCGCCCACCAGGAGATAGTGGGGAAGAAGATCGAGGGTAAGAGAGAGAGGACATGTAGGTCTCAATGTTTTTTTTAGGCCATAATGCCATGTAAATGCCATATTGAGCAAAACCACCACACAAACCACTAAGATCTTGTTTGATTAATCCCTTCACCAAGGGAATTGAGGTTTTGGAATTAATCATCTCTGAAAGTTCAAGTGTCATTAATTTGGTTTTGGTGATTACTAATATATCCAATTATATGAGACTAATATTTTTATAAGCATTTCTTTGTCTAGTCTCATGTGGATATGAAAGTGAAAATTGTGAGAGGTTGTTGTCGGACTTCATATGAGTTGACATAGAAACGTTCGTTGATGCTGGACCTAAATCACAACAAGAATGAAGTGCACGGAGATCAAATTATAGTATCATTCCTTCTCTTCATGCACATATTTATATGTTCATATATAAAATATTTCCATGTGATTGAAATATGCATGTGATACTAATGTTTTGTTTGAGCCTTATCTCTTTTGTAGTCTCTTTACATTGAGAACATGGAGATGATGAAGGTGTGCATTTATTTTAATGCATATATTTGATAAATGCCTTCTATTCTTGTATATGACAAATTCCCAATGTTTCATATCTTTTTATGCATGCTCTTGCTTCACAAAAATATTTTGTATGCATATATTTAGGGGAGCAAATCCTATACCTTAGTTATGCCCGTATTTGATCCAAGTTATTCACTTTCATCTAATTGAGATCTTTATATTTGAGTATACATTTAAGTATATGACATTTATGGTGTTGATTAATACTCATCATTTATTCATATAATTTTATATATGTGATCGGTTGGTCAACAAGTGAAGGTTGACAACCGAATCATTGGGACTAACAATTTCATTGAGTTGAATGAGCGAAATAGATCCCAAGAATTAAAGAAAAACGTGTTGATGCTCAAGAGAGATCATGACATCTAAAGATATCAAGGATAATAAAGTGAAGATATTGAAGATGTGGGGTACGAAGTAGTTACCATGGCAAGACTATAAAAGGCAAGCGATGCTCGGTCACGGTGGACCATGCTGTGGTGAGGGCAAGCAAGGGGCTTGGTGTCACAGCCCGATTTTCTTTTGGCATTAAAAATCGTTTAATAACGCATTCTAGAAATTATTAAAAGTTAAAGTAATTCATCAAGTAAAATTAATGAGAAAATTAAAAATTTCCTTTAAAAATCATGGTTGAAAATATTTTTGTAATATTCTCCATGCCCTAATGTACTCTCTGGAATTTTCCATGAATTTTCGAGCTCAAGAAATAATTTTAATAATACAAAGTCCATTTAATCAATTAAATAAATAAAAAAACAAATTAAAACCTCCTTGGCCGGTTCCGGCCCAAGTATGCTTCGCTTCCCTCGCAGCCCAAGTCCTCTCCTTCCTCCTTACCGGGCCGCGCCGCTTGCCTCTTCCCTCGCGTGAAGTCTGTTTCGCGTCCCCCCGTCTTGGCCCACTTGCCCCTCTCCCGAAAAGTCTACTTTCCCGGTATCCTCTCTCTCTCCGACAGTGGGACCGATGGCCCCACCTATCATCCGCTTCCTCCAACCAGGACCAAAGCCGCCGACCACGTCGCACCCCACGTCGCCGCCTCTCCCACGCATCTCCCTCTCCCGCGCTCACGTCCAACCGAGAGGACGCGCCGTCGCCACCACCTCCATCATCTCCTCATCTTTCCCCGCAAGAATCGCGCTAAACCACGCCCACATTTTCCGCCCAAGTCACCATCCCCGCCAGTCATTACCGCATCTTGCCCGCCTCGCTCGGCCACCATCTCCCTTCCACGGGGCTATAAAACTCCTCCGTGGACCTCCCTCTCTCTTTTCCCCGATGTACCCAAGCTCGCTCGTGCCCGGAACCACCCTATCGCCGCAAACCCCCATCATCGCCGCCATCCTAGCCACCTCCGTGCCACGCCGCCACCGTCATCGGCATCACTGCTCTGTCGCACCCCCGACCGCCGCTCCTCTTCCTCAAATCGCCATCGGGTCGTCTCCTCCCCATGCACCCGTGCCGCCACCACCCGTTTTGACCTCCAGCCACCTGTTGCTGACGCTGGGAGCGTTGCCAGGCAGCTCCGCCTCCTCCCATGGCTCTGCCACGCCCTGCTACACCACCGTTCGTCGCTATGCCTCCCCAAAACACCGTCGTAACGCCGTATCCACCGGCATCACGAACCGCCGCTGCCATTGCCACCTCTCGCCGTCTTTCCCGACCACCCCAAGGCACGCCGTTGCCGCCTCCTGCTTCGCTGCGCCGAGAAGCCCTGCGACCGTTTTTCCCCCGAAGCTCCCATGCCCTGTAATCCCGGCCCCGCCGCCAACCCGAGCCACCACCGCTTCCATCGCTCCACTACGCTCGTCGCCACTCCAAGTTGCCTCGGACCACGGGGCCTTCCTCGCTGGCTTCATGACAATGGGAGGAGGCCAAACATCCGCTTACCCACTGCCGGAGTCCCGTGGTCACCATCGTATCGCACCGGTCGTCGATGCCAAACCCCTCGCCTCCGCTCGGGTGCTACCCATCACCGGTGTGCCCTCGGTGAGCACCCCCTCCTCTTCCACCTCCTCTGCCTCATCCCGCTCGTGCCAACGCATTGGATGGTCACCACCGGCAACTGTCGGACCGCACGCGCCGTCACCGGCTAGCGAGTAGGCCGTCTCTGCCTCCCTGCCGCGTGGCCGATCTTGGTCGTCGAATTGGTCCTAAGACGATCCGGGTCGTTGGTTGCCCGTGGACCACCATGGTCCTGGTCCACGTGCCCCCGGTGGCCTCCGTGGACTTGGTCCACGGTAGACCACCCTCCCTTGACCCGTTGACACGTGGGGCCCGCCTGTCGACACCGATGCCCTTTGCCGATGTCGTCGCCTTTTCCTTTGAGAAAGTAATTATTAATTATGCAATAAATCGAGTTAATTTTCAGAAATTGATTTAAATGACTCAAAGCTTCTAAAATTCATAACTAATTCATACGAACTCCAAATTGAGCCATTCAACTTGCAAAGGTTATCTAAAATTGATCTATACATGTTTGTTTACTTTTAATGTACTATCTATTTGGTTTTTATTAAGGTTTTTCCTTGTTTTGTGTGTCAGCATTGTAGATTTCGCCGTTTTGGAAGATCGTGATCGCAAGAAAAGAGTCTGAAGAAGCAAGGCTAGTCACACATTCCTCCTTGAGCGTGTTGAACCTAATTTATAAAATGTTTTACCATTTACAAATAAATTGCATGTTTTGCTAATTACGTGGGAATAGAGATTACCTATCTGCTTGTTTGTGCCATTTTACTGTATATCCATCCTTTGTCAAACTTGGGTGATAGCTCGACTAGCTTGTGTCTCTTATGTGACCTAGATATAATTATATATGCTTAGCCATGCTTAATTACCACTAGCTCATTTAATGGGATAATCACACTATCTAAATTTTAACATCTTGACGAGCTATGAGCTCGAGAAATCTGGCCATGTTTTATTGGTCGTAATGATCCAACTAAAGTAAGGCTTAATGGTGGGCTATGGGTGCATGGTTTTGTTGGCGCACCCATGACAATTAAGGACCGGTTCGCGGGAAACCCTGGAAGACTTATTGTGCTTACCACAAACAAAATGGGCAACTGCTAGAATTGTAGTATAGCTTTCCTCTTTCTGACGTTCCTAGGCGAGGGTGGCGTGATGGAGTTGGGTTGGCCCGGGCTTACGGATTGATCGGTTGTCGGATTCACCGTGGCGCACGGTGTGCAACTCACCCCGGCTTAGGGGTGAGGGTGAAACCTCAGTGTGGTGTGCTTGGTCAGGGAGAGTTATGCGAAGGGTCTTGTGACAACCACTCGCATGGTGACGTGTCAGGCATGGCATGGTGACACGGTGGGTTGTGTCTTGTGGGTACAGTTGTACACCTTTGGCCAGAGTAAAACTATTCGAATAGCCGTGCCAACGATTATGTGCGATCAACCTACTTCACCGTGATTAGTCCTACTATATTAATTAACTTGACTTAGTGAAATGGTGTAGTTCAGGCGGTTTGGTTGGACTTGTTTGACGTGGTTTAGCGTTGTTCAGTGAATATTAATCTTACCTTAATTAATCAACTATTTTACAGTTTTCAACTATAAATATTTGCGACCGCCTTTATGCAAATAGCCACAAGCATACCTTTGTCTCTCCTTGCACATATGCATTATTGGTATGGCTTGCTGAGTATGGTGGTTGTACTTAGTCTTGCTATTATTTTTTTCTTTTCAGAAGTGTAGTGCTTCTGAGTTGAAGACGGAATTAGAAGACCAAAGCTTATACCCTAGTTGAGTTTTGCCTGTAGAGTGGAGCTAAAGCCTCGCTAGGATTGTCTTTTTTCCATTGTTGTTTTTTCAGTGTGAGAACTAAGTGCCTCTGTTGTAAGTATTTATGCTTTATTTATGTTTGGATCTGCATATTAATTTGTCATTTTGTGTACCCTGGGTGATTTATGAACATTGATTTATACACAATAGTCTAGAAATTCTACTAAATTTTTGGACGTGACACTTGGCGCGGAAGGACCAAATCCGGTGGTGAAGGACAAGTGACAGCTTTATCGTGATGAATCGTGTGAGGCCATTTGAAGCTATAAGGAGCCTACATCAACCATTTGAAGAATATATGGTGAAATAGTTTTGGCGTTGGCGTCCCTTAAGACAAAAAAGGAAGATGGCATGAAGGAATTCCTAGTGGTATAATTCTATTTCTATTTACATTTGAGTATAGAAAAAGCCATATTATTAGGAGGGATGCAACGTCGATGTGTTTGTGTGTGTCTCGGTGCTCAAAGTGACCTTCCTAGTGTTACCTTGAGAGAAACCCAAGCTTTAGCCTATCCTTTGTGTGGTTTTAGTCCTTGCTATGGTTGATTGAGTAGTCCTCTGAGTAAGCTTTCCATAGCTTTCCATAGAGTCCAAGGTCATAAAAACAGACTCCCAAGCAAAAATTTATGGTCGTTTTACTCTCTGGTGTTTTTCAATTTCTAAAAATTTTGGAATTCTGAAAATGGCGAAATCCCGCTTGTGCTCTCTACTATTTTTTGGATTTTTCCAAAACTTTTTGAAAATTTTGAAATTTTTGGAAATTCTGAAAATGGCGAAATCTCAGTTTGCTCTATAGTGTTTTTGGATATTTCTGAAAATGCATTTCGGAATTTCTAAAAAAATAAAATCTTTGCCTCAAACGGCTAGTTTTGAGGGGCTCGGGTATATAAACCCCTCCATCCCCTCTTTGAGTGGCTGTTGTTCTTGGGCAAAATTAGACACATCCAAAGCCAAATAGCCTTTCATATTTTCCTACCTTGGTGGTGTCTATTTGTGAGAATGATTTGAGAAAGGGAGAGAGTTGCATTGAGAAATTGAGAGTTTGAGAGCTAGTGAGCTTCACTCCATTCTTTAAGCACTTGAGTTCATAGCAAGCCAATCTTCGATCTAAGGTCTCCTAGATGGCTAGGCGTTGCCGGTGAGCACCCAAGGTTGTGGTGTGCTTTGAAAAGTTTGTGAAGGCTTCGATTTCACCTCTGCAAAGGAAGAAATCAAGAGTGAAATTGAGGAGTTCATTTATGCAACCTCGTGAGAAAAGGGTCGAAAGAGACCCGACCTTTGTGGCCCCTCAACGAAGACGTAGGATCCATGGATCCAAACTTTGGAAAACAAATCATGCGTCTTCTCTATTGGTTTGCCCGTTCTTGCCTTCTCTCATATTGTGTTTGAGTTTGCTTTTACCCGATCTACTTGTATTTTTAATTGATATAGTTGGTGACTTTATATCTTGTTTAGATACCTTGTTTGTCACCTTTTAATTCATATATATTTTGTTTATTCAAGCTACAAGTTCATAGCTATTGTTTTATTTCATTATCTGCCAAACTTTTTAGTTGAGATCGAAACTTCCAAACCCATATCGAAAGTTCCAATTTGAATCATAAGTTCCCATCATTCTAATATGCTATGAAATTGTGATAATTGTTAGGAATGCCTATACACCTCTCCTCTAAGCGACATCAAGGTCTTTTCAATCTCCAATCCCTTCATCGCAAGCGATTACCGAACAAGCCCTAAGGAGATACTTTACACAGGTTTTGATAGTTTGCGAAGTCTCTATATATGCTTTTTGGCGAGGGATGCGAATTAAACTCGGTCTATAGTTGAGGGAAGCTGAATGGACTTTTCGCTTCTCTCCCTCCCTGCCTTCCTTTCTTCCTCCTCGCAGCCCAGCCCAACCCATCTCGACCTTTCTCCTTTGGCCCAGATCAGGCCAGACTAGCCCATCTCGCATCGGCCGGGCAATGAGTCAGCCTAATCCTGCGCCTCTCCGCCTTACCTTGCAAAACACTAAAGCAAGCGCGGCAGCCCAAAGCCACGCAGCTCCTCGGGTACACGTCACCGCACGTGCGCTCGAGAATGTTGAGAATTTGACATCTAAAGGCCCGCCTTAATTTATTTATCACCCAATCTACATGCCTTCTATAATATACAATCGAAATTACAAAGTGATTTTCTTTATTTTTACTGTATTTGTGTTTTGTTTCATTCCATTTTATTTATTTTCGTAGGTTTCTAGACTTATTTGCCCCCGGCACCGGATCGATAGATCCATCCATCCGTCCGCACCATTCTTCACTCGCCGCCGTCCCCTCCACCGATGAGCTCCACCGCCCCAACACCCAGCCCGACGCCGCCCCACCCCACCACCAGCGCTCCTCGCCACCTCGCCAGCGAACTCCAAGGCGAGCCGCCACCATCTCGGCGCCTCACCATCTCTACCACCAAGGCCAAGTCCCGCTGCCTCGACGCAGCGCCGACCCCCTGCTGTCAAGAAGAGGAGGAGCAGTAGCAACTGGGAATTGCTTTTTTTCAATTTTTGATCTGTTGTATAGTGTCAAGAAGAAGAGATGAGGAGCAGTAGCCCCTGCTGTCAATTTTTTTTTCTATTTTTCATCTGTTGTCAAGAGGAGGAGTACCATTTTTTGCTACACCCTAGTTTTTGCACACAGATCACTCATGGTTGAGCTTTAACTCTGATTAAAATTTGGAGGCTTGGATGCAATGATGATATATATTGGAAGTGTTGCATTCCATTGCTAGGACTAGGAGGCTTATGCTTACAATGCCAGCTTGTTGTCATCAATGTTGACCAGAAGGATTTCTTTCCCTGCTTCCTGAAGAAAGCCGTTTCTGATATGTTGGTACAGAAGCATCTTTTTGGCAAATTTTGATCTGTTGTGCATGACGTAAATACTTTGTAATGTAAAGAGGATAAATGCAATTCTTTGCCAGCATATGCACCTGGGAAGATTTTTTTACAGTAACCATCTAAATGCAAAGATGGTTGGGGAAATTGCAATTTTGACAGGATATTGCATTTTTGACATAATGTAGTCATACCGTTGAATTTTGACAGCATGTACCCAGCATTTGTAATCTGTACAACAAATCATGAAATTTTTTGGCAGAATGTAGCCACAATGTGTTCATACATGGCAGCATGTAGCCGTCGGGGGCTGTGAGGCCTGTGGAGAGGTCAACTCCCACAATACCACATAACCTCCCAGAGTCCGGTTATGTGAGATAGTACAGTATATAAGAACTTCGTATATTAATACAAACTATTAATGTTTAGATACAACTCATACAATACAAGAAAACCACGGCACTTCCACAGGGATAGCCCGAGCACTACCGGAGAAACCATCATTGGTTGAAGTGGCAAAACCACGTAGTCTCGGTTTGAGTTGCACCCGGACTAGAGATGATCTCTAGTCCCGGTTTAAAATTCAACGGCTCTCTAGGAACTTTAGTCCCGGTTAGTGTCACGAACCGGGACTAAAGATCATCTCTAGTCCCGGTTCAAATGTTGTCGAGCGTGTCGAGCGCCGGACATCTTTAGTCCCGGTTGGTAACACCAACCAGACTAAAGATGCTATTTTTGTCCCGGTTGGTGTTACCAACCAGACTAAAGATGCCCGACGCTCCGACAGTGTTTTGATGCCTTCTGCGCATCTTTAGTCCCGGTTGATAACACCAACCGGGACTAAAGATGATCATTAGTGCCTGTTGGTAACACCAACCGGGACTAAAGATGGGGTTCCTTTTTAAACTCCTTCTTCCTCCTCCACTCGAACCAGCTACACTTGTCTTCAAAATTTTTCTCTAGAGGGGAGGTGCTGCCAAAATTTTTTGTAATTTTGTTTTGATGATAATACACAAATCTTTGCTATCTAAAAGGTTAGCAACTTCTTCCTCTTATGATCTATGCTTTGCACTTCGCATTTACTGTTGTTTTCTATACATTTTCATCTCTAGATTTTTTTGAAAACATGAGGAGAGAGAAAATTTGTTTGGACTAATTATTTTGCTAAGCACATTATATTGTGTTGAGAAAAAGTTGGGGAAAATAAAAAGAAAGAAAAGTATGCTTAGCACGTAACATTTATAGGAATTTAGTCCATACAATTTTATCTCAAAAATATTTATGGAAAATGATGAAGGAGAATCTTTTGGACAAAAAGTTATAAAATAGATGACAAAGGACCTTTTAAAATAGATATAAAATAATTACTTAATTTTATGTTTATCACTTTAAAAGACCTTTTAAAAATAATTCTATTTTTTTAGAACAACACATTACGTATGTTGGATTAGTATATAATAATTGTCTCGATTACATATATATAAAATTATTGTAATAATATTTAAATGATTTGAATTTCGTGGAATTTTCTTACGATTTTTGTGCATACCATGTAGATGGATCGGCAATGGATGTACAATGCGGATCGACGGTCGAGAGAGTTTATTCAAGGCGTGCATTATTTTTTGAGTGTGGCCGATGCCAACAAGCATAAGGGTTTCATACGTTGTCCATGTAAAAAGTGCAAAAACGAGAAGGAGTATTCTACATCAAGAATTATTAATACCCACTTGTTTCGTCGGGATTCATGCCTCACTATAATTGCCGGACATCGCACGGAGAGGTGAGGGTTGCAATGGAAGAAGATGAAGAAGACGACGACAACATTCCGGATTGTGGTCAATACGGTGGGTTTGAAGAGAATACAAGGGCGAGGCGGGCGGGATGCTGAAAAATGACGGTGCCGATGACTTTGGTCGATGTTGCACGACGTACGGGGGCTCGAAGGCGTGAAGGAAGTGCAGAAATTGGAGCGTATGTTGGCGGACCACAAAAGGTCCTTGTACCAGCCGTGAACAGGGCACAAAAGTTGGGTACCACGCTGGAATTCTTACAATGGAAGGCCAAAAATGGTGTCATGATAAGGCATTTGGCGAGTTACTAAAACTCGTGAAGAACATTTTTCCAGAGGGAAACGAATTGCCTAATCAACGTACGAGGCTAAGAAGTTAGTCTCGCCTCTAGGACTGGAGGTACGTAAGATACACGCATGTCCTAACAATTGTATCCTCTACCGCGGTGAGCAGACAAGAACCTAGAAGCATGTCCAGCTTGTAAAGCACTTCGATACAAGATCGACGAGATGATCCAGCAAAGTTGACGGACGACCCTCGAAGAAAAGGGTTCTCGCTAAGGTGATGTGGTATTTTCCTATAATACCACGACTGAAGCATCTATTCAGGAACAAGGAGCATGCAAGAATGATGCGTTGGCACGCGGAAGAATGCCTATAAGACAGCATGCTGAGACATCCCGCCGATGGGTCACAGGTGGCGAAACATCGACAAAACATTTGAAGACTTCGGCGAGGATGCAAGAAACCTAAGGTTCGGCTTAAGCACGGATGAGATGAATCCTTTTGGAGAGATGAGCAGCGGGCATAGCACTTGGCCTATGACGATGTGTATCTACAACCTCCCGCCTTGGCTATGCATGAAGCGAAAGTACATTCAAATGTTGGTTATTATTCAAGGACTGAAGCAACCTGGTAACGACATCGATGTGTACCTAAGACCGCCGATCGAAGATCTAAAACTGCTTGTGGAGAAAAGAAGGTGTTCCCGTGTGGGATGAAGATAAACAGGAGCAGCTTTAACCTATGAGGGTTGCTTTGTTTGTTACCATCAATGATTGGCTTGCACTTGGCAACCTATCTCGGACAAATCAAACAAGGGGTACAACGCTTGCACCCACTGTATGGATGAGACTGAGTGTACGTACCTGAAACACTATAAGAAGGTAGTGTACATGGGTCATCGTCGCTTTCTTCGCAAGCCACCCCGTCCGCAGAGAAGAGGCAAACATTTTGATCAAAAGGCAAACCATCGTACTAAACCAAAGCATCGCAACAGAAAGGCCGTGTTTGCCATGGTGAAAGACCTCAAAGTAGTATTTGGAAAGGGACCCGCAACCAATCTATAGCAAGTGAAGGTGGTCACACGACGATGTGGAAGAAGAAGTCAATTTTTTGGGAGTTGCCCTACTGGAAAGTCTTGGACGTCCACCACGCAATCGACGTGATGCACCTCACCAATAACCTTTGCGTAAACTTGCTTGGCTTCCTAGGTGTATACGGAAAATCAAAAGATACACTTGAGGCACATAACGATCTGAAGAAAACTATGCTTTATTGACATATGTATTCCCACCGCTAACTCAAGAAGTCATCTTGCTTGAGTTTGCGATCAAGAAGAGTATGAAACTTAAGGCAATTTAAGCGTAGTATCGTCGAAGATGTTCGATGTTCTAGGAGTTCTCCACCATGGATCCGTCTTCATGTTTTAGTCGATATGCACCCGACCGAGTCACCTCGCCGATTATATATGGTCCTTCCCATAGGGGAGATAACTTGTGATGGTCCTTGGTGGTCTGAATCTTGCGTAGAACCAGATCGCCAATGATAAAAACTCGTGCTCGAACGTTGCGACTGTGGTATCGTCTCGAGCCCTTGAAGATATTTTGCCGATCGGATGAGGGCGCCTCACGGGCCTCTTCCGGTCGGGTGAGGTCATCCACTGGTCCGGGTCGTAGAGTTCATCGTTGAAGCTACGGACTCGGAGGGATTCGTACTCCATCTTGTTTGGCTACATGGCTTCGCGTCATAGACCAAAAAGAAAGGAGTTTGGCCGTAGCCCGACTCGGGCGTGGTCCGCAGAGACCATAGAACCGAGGGGAGCTCCTGAACCCACTTGCCGCATAAGGACTTAGGCAATCAAACACACGAGCCTTGATGCCTTGAAGGACCATGCCGTTGGCACGCTCAACTTGTCCATTGCTTTTGGGATGTGCAACCGACGCATAGCAGATTTTAATCCCAAAGTCTTCGCAAAATTCCTTGAAGATGCCTCCAGTGAATTGAGTCCCATTGTCGGTTATAATTCTGTTTGGGACGCCGAATCGGTGGACGATGTTGAGGATGAAGTCCCGTGCCTTGTCAGTAGTGATTGTAGCAACCGGCTTAGCTTCGATCCACTTGGAAAATTTGTCAATTGCGACGAATAGGTGTGTGAATCCTCCTGGAGCCTTCTTGAAAGGGCCGACCATGTCTAAGCCCCATACCGCAAACGGCCAGGATAATGGAATCGTTTGTAGCTCTTGGGCTGGTACATGACTCTGCCGAGCGAAGAACTGGCAACCTTCGCACGTGCGGACCACCTTGTCAGCGTCGGAGACTGCCGTAAGCCAGAAGAAACCTTGTCTGTAGGCTGTCCCCACCAAGGTGCGTGCTGCCGCGTGGCTTCCGCATATGCCCGAGTGGATATGTTGGAGTAGTTGCCGTCCTTCCTCGTGTGTGATGCATCTCATCGGGACTCCGTATGGGCTCCTCTTGTATAAGTCGAATCAACCATGGCATAAGCTTGACGGCCGGCGCCGTGACGCTTCTCCTCATCCCGGTCTTCCCAAGAGCTCTTGCGAGTTAAAAATCTCGATGAGCGGTGTCCTCCACGGCGTCAATCTTGGCGACTACCCGATCTAGCTTGCTCGTTGGGAGTTGGTTTGGCTGCAATAGTTGGCTCATAGAGATGCTCTACGAAAACGTCTCATGGAGCGGCTTCCGCTTGGACCCGAATGCGCCAACTCGTCGGCCTACCTCGTTATTATGTCTTAGAACATGGGATAGCTCCAATCCGTCAAACCTGTCTTTAAGTTTGCCAACTTCTTGCCTAGGCCTCCATGGTGTCGTTTAGACAGACCATCTTTCATCACTTGGTTGACAACCGCACTGGGAATCCCTTTCACGACGAGCCGATGTATCCCGAGTGAAACTGCAAGCCGCACCATGTAGCAGGGCTTCGTACACAACGACGTTGTGTGAGGCAAGAGAAGTGAAGGTGGAGAACATATCTTAGCCTTTCCCGCGGGGAGATCGCACGACTCCGCTCCCAAGCCTGATCCTCTTGGATCCGTCAAAGTGCATGGTCAAGTACTGCAGCCTTCTCAAGGTACATCTTCTTGTTGTTCGGTCCACTCGGCCAAGAAATCTGCCAGGGCTTGTGACTTGACGACGTCCTCGCCTTGAAAGTTAAGTCCGGCGGCATCGGTTTGGGCCCACTTCGCGATGCGCCCGTCGCCTCTCGATTGTGGATGACATCGCCGAGTGGAAAGGAAGTGACGACGGTGAGAGTGACCCCGAAAGTAGTGTGCCAATTTCCTCGTGGTTATCGAACACCATATAGCAATTTTTGTACTCGAGGGTAGCGAATTTTGGCTCCCGCCAATACTTCGCTAATGAAGTAGATTGGCCTCGAATCTTCTCGCCGCTTCTTCTTGCGCTCGACCACGAGGACCGTGCCGACCACTTGGTGAGTCGCCGAGACGACAGAGCAGGGGCTCCGAGGTTGAGGTGATGCTAGGACGGGCGGTGTCGTGAGGAATTCATTAAAATCTTCAAAGGCCTTGTGGGCTTCCGTAGTCCACCGGAAGTCGTCCGTTTTCTTCAAAGAACCCGAAGAAGGGCATGCCTCGTTCACCGAGTCGAGAGACGAATCGGCTTAGCGCCGCCATGCAGCGAAGCTTTTGAACATCTTTCTGGTTACTCGGGGCTTCATACTCGTGGATAGCGTTGATTTTTCTCGGGTTAGCTTCAATGCCACGATGTGACACCACGAAGCCGAGCAAAGGTGCCCGATGGCATGCTGAACGTGCACTTCCGGGTTCAACTTCATTCGAAGGCCCGGATGTTCGCGAAGGTTTCTTCTAAGCCGGCGATCGGTCTTCCTTCGCTTGGTCTTGATGACGACATCGTCAATGTAAGCTTCCACGTTCTTCCCGATCCGCGTCCGAAAACACCTTTGGATCATGCGCCGGTATGTGGCTCCGGCGTTCTTCGTGCCGAAAGGCATCGTGATGTAGCAATAGGCCCCAAACGGCGTGATGAACGATGTTTTTAGGCGCTTGGATTCCTTCAAGCTGATTTGGTGGTAGCCCGAGTAACAATCCAAAAAGCTTAGGAGCCGGCACGGTCACGTTGAGTCCACGACTTGGTCGATGCGAGGCAACCCGAATGGATCTTTGGGGTAGGCCTTGTTGAGGTCGGTGTAGTCAACGCACATGCGCCATTGTCCCGTCTTCTTTCGGACTGTAACCGGGTTGGCCAACCGGTCGGGATGCAAAACCTCCTTGATAAAACCGGCGGCTAAGAGCTTTGTGAGCTCTTCCTTGATGGCATCTTTTCGATCCCGAGCGAACTCCGCGTAATCGTTGTTTGATTGGCTTCGCGTCATCTTTGACGTGTAAAGAGTGCTCGATCACCTCCCTAGGAATTCCAAGCATATCGATGGTTTCCAAGCAAAAACATCTTTATTATTTTGGAGGAAGGTGACGAGCGCGCATTCCTATTTAGGATCTAGTTCGCGCCGATTACAGCGGTTTTTTGAGGGATCCGATGGATCAAGGGAGATCTTCTTAGTTTTGGCGTCGCCGGTTCCCGATTTGGCTATCTTCTTCGCGGGGATTTCACCCTCTCGCCGAGTCGATGCGGCCAATCAGATTTTTGTCGGCCACGTGATCTCTTGCGAGATTGGGCCATGTCGCAGCTCTCCTTGTCGCAGCTCTTTATGTTGTTGTGCAAGGTGATGACGCCGTTGGACTGGCATCTTCATGCGAGGTAGGTGTAATGGGGTATCGCCATGAACTTGGCGAGTGCAGCCTTCCGATGATTGCGTGGTAAGCCGTCTCAAAGTCGGCCACCTCGAAAGTGATGTTCTCCGTCCGAAAATTCTCTCAAACTCCAAAGGTGACCGGAAGGCGATGTGCCCGAGTGGCGTAGATGATGCAGCCTCGGGATAACTCCATGGAAGGGGCCGAGCTTGCCTTCGCCCAGCTCTCGGGATCTCGCATCTTGTCCAAGGTCTTGGCGAACAAAATATTAAGGGCACTCCCCCTTCGATGAGGACGCGCTTGAGCTTGATGTTGCGGACCACCGGGTCTAACACCGTGGATAGCGCCCGGGTGAACCACTCGGCGGGATGATCCGAGCGGTCAAACGTGATGGCCACCTTCGACCATCGTAGGTATTGTGGACCCTCGGGTTGCACCGCGTTGACCTCGCGGTCAATTAGCTTCTGTTTTCACTTGGATTCATAGGCTTTCGGCCCCGAAGATGTGATTTAGCTCGCCCACTGGGGTCTTGAAAAGGCTCGGCGTTTCCACCCGGTTGTTCTTCTTGGTGCCCGATGGGCGGGCTTCATCACTTCTTGTTGAGCAAGCCGCATATTGCTCGGCAAACTATTTATAAATAAAGCAGATCCTTAGCCGCGTGCTTGTGATTGGGATGATGCGTGCACCGAGCGTTCATGATGGCGTCGTAGGCCGCGACTCGGGGCGACGTTGGGAGTTGGACGTCGCGGCAACTAGGTCTTCATGTCGACGCTTGCGGTCCCTTCTCCGCCCCGGTTGTTGTTGCCGTTGTCCTTCTTAGGATGCCGGCTTCCTCTCGATTGCTTGTCGTCCCTCCTGTCGTCGCCGGTCTTGGCGCGCCGCTTGATTGCGTTGCTGACTTGGCGTACGAGTTCGCCGTCTCGAACATCCGCTTTACTATCTTCGGTGGCTTGCGCCCAAACTTTTCGATCAACACTCATCACGGACTCCCTTCCGGAAGGCGGCGATGATGATGTCGTCGGTGATGTTGGGGATCTTGTTGCGCTTTTCGAGAAGCGCTGGATGTAATCCTTCAAAGGCTCATCTCGCTTCGGACGACGTTGTAGAGATCGAAGTGGGTTCCAATCCTCTCGAAGGTGCCTTGGAAGTTGGTGATGAAGTGGTCCCTTACCCACGAGCCGATCGAGCCTCTTGGCAAGCTCGTGAGCCGCTCCCGGGCTGAGTTGGCAAGGGCCACGGCGAGTGTAATTGGCCATGGCTTTATTGTCGCCTCCCGCCGCACGGATGGCGAGGGTGTACACAGCTTAGCCACGACTCGGCCTGGTCTTCCCGTTGTACTTCTCGATTCCAAATCGGCTTGAATCCGTTCGGCCAATGCACTGGCGAAGATCCCGAGTGAAGGCGGGTACTCCATCGTCATTGCCGTGGGGATCCCCTTCGATCTTCTCAGGAGCGTTGCTCTCGTTCTTGATAACGCCCAGTCAAGGACTTCTCGCATCACTTGGCGAGTCCTTGGCAGTTTGCTCGTAGTCGAGTCGTTGCTTTGCGGTGGACTCGTTGGTGGACGGGTGGACGTCCGTGTCGCTTCTTGCGGGAGTCGGCCATTGCTCCTGATTCTTGCGCGTGGTCTCGTGGCGGAGGTCTCTTGACCTAGTCGCCGACCGGTCCGGCACGGGCCTCTTGTAATTCCTTGACCTCGGCGGCGGGAGTCGGCTTCCTGCTCGGGCGTTTCTACCATGGACTCGCCGGTCTTCGGCCGAGGTGGAGGAAGGACCGTTGGCGTAGCCGCGACGATGGTCTTGATCTTGTCCAAGATTGGCGTTACGTCTGGGGCGCCTGCTTCGATAACGGTGTCCAGGAGTGTGAGGGCAGCGATAGCGTTCTGGCAGGGCGTATGAAAGATGTTGGTGTTGCACTTGCGTTTGAAGTATGGCCTCTTGAGCGGATCGTCCGGCTACCCTCGATCCCGTTTCCTTCATCGGCTTCCTCCTTGCGCTTCTTCTCTTCTTCCGCAGCTTGCGCTCTTGTCAAGTCTGGCTCGTTCTTCCTCGCGAGCCTACGGGCCATGGTGAGTCTGGTCTCGGCCACCTCACCATGAGGACATCGAAGCACTTCGGCTCGTAGTCCTTGTCGCGTCAAGTGGGTCACCGCCTCGCCCGAGGGGATGCCGTAATGGTTGTCAAAGCCCGAGGAGCCGAGGTACTCGTCGAGCTCCGAGGATGAGCATGACCCGAATGGTTGGAGGATGACCGCGACTTCCCTTGAGCCTCGGGTTGCTTGGATCTGGATCGTTCCAATCCGAGTCATAGCTTGATGGCATGGACCCTTCCGAGTGGGTCGACCTCGACTCGGGGGAGAGAAGCTTGTAGTAGATCTCAGCGGTGTTTGGTAGTCCAAACGGTGCCGAGAGGATTTCTCCCGAGTAGATTGGTTCCGACGGGGAGGTGAGAAGACCGCGCAGATCTCGCCGGCGTTCGGTAGCTCGAACGGCGCCGAATGAGTTCTTTCGTCGAGTGGATGGATCGCATCTTGGAGCTCAAGATTTTGTCGCAGATTTTGGCGTTGTTCGGCGGCCGAATGGCGGCGAGTGGGTTTCCTCCCGACCGGTCCGAATCCGAGTCGAAGGAGGAGAACTTGTTGAAGTCGTTGGCGGCGAAGTCGCCGATGCCCGAAGAAGATCCCATCACGCTTGTCGGCAAGATTGTTGAAGAAGTCTTGATCGCGGACCCCTACCTGGTGCGCCAACTGTCAAAACTCGGTCTCAGCAATAGAAAATTGGGGGTGCAATCAAGATCACCAAGCACAATGGGTTAGGTGGAAAACAAGGATTTAGACAGAGTTCAGGCCCTCTCGTGAGGTAATACCCTACTCCCGTTTCGGGATTCGATCTGGCCGAGTGTATATTGATCTCAAGATCTAAGGCAGCTAATAGCTCATAAAGCATATCCCTCAAGGACGGACGCCCACCCCCCCCTTATATAGTCTTGGGAGGCAGGCTTACAAATCGGAGACCTTATCTTACTCTAAGTTGGTTTCCTCAATCTTACTAAACTGTTACTATGAGCCGTTGCCTTATCTAATCGACAACGTAATACCCAAGTCATAGTTGGTTTACATATTTGGCAGGCGCAACCTATCCCTATCTCCAGTCAAATAAGCTTGCCATGTGGATATCCGATTGCCATAATCTCCACATGACGGCCTTCACCCGCAACCAAAGGAAAAAGGAGCCCAATACCTATGTCCAGCCAGCCTACACTGAAGCGGGCGAGAGAAGGAAATAATGTTTGATAGCATCAAGGTACCGTCTAGATACTCCTCAAATATAAAGGGAATAATAAGCACGAACGATAAGAAGTTCACAAATCTAAAGTCACATGACTACCACGTGCTGATGACACAGCTGCTTCCCGTTATACTTCGGGGTATCCTTTCCGATAATGTCCGGCAACAATAACAAAGCTATGTGCTTTCCCGAACACAATTTCACAGAAGATCATCGATTCGGGACATGACTAGAAGACTTTCAAAATGATGTGGTCCAATGTCTTGTCGCCTTTGAGATGATCTTTCCGCCTTCCTTCTTCAATATGATGATGCATCTCCTATGCCACCTTGTCAAAGAGATCCGTATCTTTGGTCTCGTATTCCTACACAACATGTTCCCTTCGACAGTATATGGGCGTTCTAAAGAAGTATGTTCGTAACCGTTCGCGTACGGAGGCCAACATCGCCAATGGATATGGAACGAGGAGGTGATTGAGTTTTGTGTCAACTTTATTGAAGACCTCCGTCCCATCGGGGTGCCTGAATCGAGCCATGAAGGTAGACTACGGGGGAAGGGAACTCTTGGAAGGAAGGCAATAATGAACATAGACAATGACTTGTACAGAAAGCACATTGGACCGTGTTGCAACAATCTTCCTTGGTGGCTCCTTACATCGAGGAGCACTTGGCGATTGTTCGCTCTGAAAGCATCTCGTAAGACGGATGCCCGGATTACACGCCATCACATCGATGCATTCCCTGCTGCTACGACAACGTCTCATGGGCAACGTGAGAATTGACCAACAACTAGCCTTCTTGGCGAGGGGACCATCTTGCTCGATCACCACATTCCGTGCATATGAAATCAATGGGTACACATTTTACACATGGGCCTAAGACTTAAAGAGCACGAATCGAACAGCGCTGTCCACATCGATGCCGTGGGATACGATGGTACGGCTAGCACATATTACGACAAGATCGATGACATATGAGAGCTGGACTATGGACCTCTAAAGGTCCCTCTGTTTCGGTGCAAGTGGGTTAGGCTCAGTGTTTAGTGATATGCCCTAGAGGCAACATGAAGATGTTGGATATCACGTCAATGTTTATATATTTATGAATAAAGTGTTATTCGTTCCCATGAAATAGACATCTTGTATTGATCAATAAGTACGTGACTTATTTATGAGACTCAATATGTATGAATCTATTTCTAAATGATCCCCGATCATATGTCATATTGTTGGAACAAATATGATTCTAAGATCGGCATGTTTATTGATTGATGAGCATGTCTCATAGATCATGGGTATGGAGATACCAAATCAATAAACATGGACACATGTGTTGGAGAACACATTGTTGGATAGACCCACCATGAGACACTACAGAATTAATGTGCCATTAGTTGGTCTCGAGTAGTGTTGGTACAAAGTCCTTAGACTGAGATCACCATGGATTCCAACATGTGTAGTAGCCTACTTTGGGACTACCAAACGCTATTCCGTAATCGGGTAGTTATAAAGGTAGTTTTCGGGTTTGCTATGAAACATGGAGTGGGATGTGAGTGATCAAGATGGAATTTGCCTCTCCTTTGGAGAGATATCTCTGGCCCCTCGAGGTACTGGATTATGGAAATGCATGGCCATGCTTGAGTTGATTGAGGAGTCAATCAACGTACGTATAATCCAATACGGTTCGAGTGAAAGGTTAAGCTATTGAAGGGATGACACACATCTTGCCTATAGCTTAACCGGTATCGTGAGGCAAAGGGATTTGTGTACACATTACAGTTCGAGCCGATATTATTCTTGTATACTATGGTGTCAATATGTGCCGCTAGGCGCCACTGTTGACGGTCACCGAGTTGGACTCGAGCCGGCGATCGGCTAAGTTAGACTATAGCCGAAACCGAGTATACCCGAACCTACAGTGGTCGCACGCTTAAAAGGATAAGAACAGCATTCGAGTTGGACTCGGATACGGCTCGATCGGATAGGGATCCGATCGGATAGAGTCCTATGGGCTTACGACGTATGGGCGGCCAACTCTATGAGATTCGGATGGGATCCAATTCAAAATAGAGTCCATCGGCCACTAGTCCTAGTCGGCCAACTCTATATAAAGGAGGGAGGGGTGGAGAGCCGCGGCACGTCAATTGCATCGCGTGCAACGTAAGTCGCCGAGATCAATCTCCACGGAAACCCTCCCCACTTTCGAGCCAAACCCTAGCCTTGCATCGCGTGCTAGCACACGGGTGTTCGGCGTTCGTCCCCGGACGTGTGGATACGGTAGAGGCGCCGCTACGTTGCGCGCTGTTGATCGACGACTGGATCGGCTACGGCATCTGCGAATAGGCTGATTGGCGAATCGGCTGTCCCCGGAATCTGGCATCGGCACCCAAACAGTTCCTGGATCGGATAGCCCCGATTGGCTCATTTCCGCCGCACACTCTAATCGGTAACGATCTATCGGCCCTTACTTGCAAGTGTTCTGGTTTGCGCGGTAGAAAAGTTTTTGTTTTCGGCTAGCGTAGCTTCCGCGTAACCCTTCAAGGGTATCGAGCTAATCTTGCTTAGTTCGGGTTTTAGATTGATCCGGAACAAGTTTTGTGCATGGGTTGATTAGATCAATCGGTTTTACGGGATCCGTTGAGGAGAGTTGATGGTAATTGCGTTCCTTGATAGTGTATCGGAACGGCTTAATGTGATTACGTCGAAGCAATATCCATAGAACTCGGTTTGAGTCGGCCGAGATAGCGTTCCTTGATAGTGTATCGGAACGGTATAATGTGATTATGCCGAAGCTATCTCGTAGTCCAATCTTGTTAGCTGCCTCGCGCCTACGCAAACCATCTCCCTTGATAGTGTATCGGACGTCATAATGTGATTATGCCGACATGGTTTCGTAAGTGATTTCATAGATTGGATCTATAAATTTCGTGTGGTGTTCCGGCGCTGCCCAAGCCCACGAGGGGGCTTCCTCGACCCGGAAGCCCAAGCCGAAGCCGTGTGCGTACCCCTTATAAGTCGTCTCGGTGCCGTTTCTGCGATAGGTAGAAAACGTTTCTACGCCTAACTTGTTTTTGCAGAGAATGCTTTGAGATGGTATGGCCCTATTGTATGTATGAGATGTATGAGATGCATGTGATGCATGTAATATTCTTTCATATGTGCAATCCTCGTAATATTATTTCATACGTGCAATGCTTGTAATATTCTTTCACGACCTACGAGTCGATGTAATCTTCAATTAGAGCTTCTATAGTAGTAGCTTAGTTTGAAGAATTCAAGCATTCGGCACTCGAAAGAACGGTGATGAAGATGGAGATCCTCTACACCGCATGGAGATGGAGATCACCATGTGAAGGGGGTCATACTATTTCACTATATGCTATTCTTCTTGCTTTCATATGTGATATGTTTGTTTGATAGAATAGCATCCCTCACAAAATTAAGTGGTAATGATGCCCTTCCAAATGTTGCACCCATCACCGTTATGCTCGTCAATGGTGGGTCCGCCAAAGCAGAGTGCCATTCTCTATCATAACACGAGGGTATATGTCGACATATACATGCAGGAACATTTGGTTTACTTAACAAGGCTATCAAAACAGTTTTGGGCCTTGGGGCATAGGTTGGCGCCGGGGCATGGAGATGCCACACCAACAACAAGAGTCACATAGAGATGTGATTAGCAAGGAGTTGCTTATCGATGTTACCAATTTTCTAGCAGTGATGCCAAAGCTCACTAGAAAATTAATTAACATGTGGATCTTGACCCAATACGTAACCTAGAGGGAAGGTGGAAAATACGTAATGGGAGTCTAATGTTAAATTGTTTAACAATAGACATAGCATAAACATTGTGCTAAACTTTGCTTTTTCGTTGTAGAATAAATGGCGGCTAATACTACACCCGCACCTTTAATTTGCGATCTATTGTCGAAAAGGAAAAATTAAATGGAACGAACTTTATGGATTGGTATCGCAACTTGAGAATTGTTCTCAAGCAAGAGCGTAAGGAGTACGTTCTTGAAGTACCCTATCCCGAGGATTTGCCAAATAATGCCACCGCAACCGCACGGAGGGCTTATGAGAAGCACACTAATGATGCCCTAGATATAAGCTGTCTCATGCTTGCTACAATGTCCCCCGAGCTTCGAAGCAATATGAGAGCAAGCCGATGCTCACACTATTATTCAGGATTGCGTGGCATGTTTGAGAACCAAGCACGGGCCGAGAGGTTCAACACCTCAAAGTCCTTGTTTGCGTGCGTGCTTGTTGAGGGGAATCCCGTCGTCCACATGTGATAAAAATGATTGGCTACATTAAGAGTCCGGAAAACTAGGTTTTCCCTTAGCCAAGAGTTGGCTACCGATGTGATTCTCCGCGCTCCCTCCGAGCTTCGAGCCATTCATATTGAATTATCACATGAACAATATGGATAGAACCTTGGCTGAATTGCATGGGATGCTTAAGACACCGAGGAGAGTATCCGTAAAAACGGTCATCGTGTGATGATGATGCGTAAGGCTAAGCGTAAACCACCGTCGAGAAACTTTGCACCAAGATGAAGTTAACTCTCGATGAGATCGCGAGTGCCTCCAATGCAAAAAGGGCAAGAAGGGGTCGGCGGCATCGGATGCCGTTTGCTTCTATTGCAAGGAGACATGCCACTTGGAAGAGGAACCGCAAGAAGTACATGGAGGATCTCAAAAGAAGCAAAGTACGACTTCGCTTCAGGTATTAATGTTATAGACATTAATCTTGCTACTTCACCTACTACTCTTGGGTATTTGATACTGGATCGGTAGCTCATATTTGCAAGTCGCTGCGGGAATGAGAAGATGTAGAGGATTGAGAAGGGGCGAGGTGAACTGCTGCGTCGGCAATGGAGCAAGCGTTGCTACGCTTGCCGTCGCACGCATCCACTTCATCTACCTTCGGATTAGTTTTGGAATTAAATAATTGTTATTGTGTTCCAACACTATGTCAAAACGTTATTTTCGCTTCATGTTTGCAAGCGGAAGGATATGATTTTAGATCAATGAACAATGGTTGTTCAATATATCTCGAGATATGTTCTATTTTCATGCTCTATTGGTGAATGGATTATACGTTTTGAATCTTGAAGCGTCTCCCATCTATAACATTAATACGTAAAGGCAACTCTCTAATGATATAAACCCCACGTTTATCCGGCATTGTCGCTTAGGCCATATAAATAATAAACGCATGGAGAAGCTCCATAAGGATGGACAGCTTCACTCTCTTGATTTTGAATCATTTGAGACATGTGAGTCTTGTTTACTTGGTAAGATGACAAAGGCACCTTTCACGGGACATAGTGAGAGAGCAAGTGACTTATTGGCACTCGTACATACCGATGTATGTGGACCAATGAGCTCAACGGCCGAGGTGGTTATCGCATCTTCATTACCTTAACTGATGACTTTAGTAGATATGGTTATATCTACTTAATGAGGCATAAGTCCGAATCCTTTGAAAAGTTCAAAGAATTCTAGAATGAAGTACGTAATCATTTAGGGAAAACAATCAAGTTTCTACGATCGGATCGTGGAGGAGAATACTTGAGCCAAGAGTTTGGTAATCATCTCGAAAGATTGTGGAATTGTTCCACGCTTGACTCGCCAGGGAACTCCACAATGGAATGGGGTGTCCGACCGGAGAAATCGCACCTTGTTGGACATGGTGCGGTCGATGATGAGCCAAAGTGATCTTCCATTATCCTTCCGGGGATATGCTCTTGAAACAACAAGCGCTCACACTAAATAGAGTTCCATCTAAGTCGGTTGAAAAGACACCATATGAGATATGGACAGGGGCAACCCCTTAGTTTGTCTTTTCTCAAAATTTGGGGATGCGAAGCTTATGTAAAACGTTTACTGATCGACAAGCTCACACCCAAATCCGACAAGTGCTTCTTTGTGGGATATCCTAAGGAAACTAAGGGATATTACTTTTATAATCGGGAACAAGGCAAAGTGTTTGTCGCTCGACACGGTGTCTTCTTGGAGAAAGAGTTTCTTTCAAGAAGGGTTAGTGGGAGCAGGGTGCATCTTGAAGAAGTTCAAGAAACACCAGAAAACATTTCAGCGACCACGTAACCACAACAGGAGGAGCAAAGTGTTGCGCCACCGCTTGTAGATACACCACCCCACGGAGGTCGAAAGATCACGTCGTGCGCCCGATGTACACAGTGCGGAACAACATGATATATTGTTATTGGATAACGATGAACCTAAGACCTATGAGGAAGCGATGGTGGGACTGATTCCAACAAGTGGCTTGGAGCCATGAAATCCGAAATAGAATCCATGTATGACAATCAAGTTTGGAACTTGGTTGATCCACTCCGATGGTGTCAAAACCATTGAGTGTAAATGGGTTTTTAAGAAAAAGGCCGATATGGATGGAAATGTTCACATCTATAAGGCGCGATTGGTGGCGAAATGTTTTAAACAGATTCAAGGAGTTGATTATGATGAAACCTTCTCGCCCGTCGCAATGCTTAAATCTATTCGGATTATCCTAGTGATTGCTGCATATTTCGATTATGAGATATGGCGAGATGGATGTCAAAACGGCTTTCCTAAATGGAAACCTAAGCGAGGATGTATACATGATACAACCTCGGGGTTTTGTCGATCCAGAATCGCTCGGAAAGATATGCAAGCTACGTAAATCCATTTATGGATTGAAGCAAGCATCTCGGAGTTGGAATATCCATTTTGATGAAGTAATCAAAGGGTTTGGTTTCATCAAAAATGAAGAAGAGGCCTGTGTTTACAAAAAGGTCGTGGGAGCGCAATTGTATTTCTAATCTTATATGTGGATGACATATTACGATTGGAAATGATATCCCTATGCTAGAATCCAAGTCTTCATTGAAAAATAGTTTTTCCATGAAAGACTTAGGGAGGCAACATACATATTGGGCATTCGGATCTGTAGAGATAGATCCAAGAGGCTAATTGGATTAAGCCAAAGTACATACATTGACAAGGTGTTGAAAAGGTTCAACATGCATGATTCCAAGAAAGGTTTCTTGCCCATGTCACATGGCATTAATCTTAGCAAGAATCGGTGTCCTCGACACATGATGAGCGGAATAAGATGGGTATGGTTCCATATGCTTCGGCAATTGGATCCATCATGTATGCCATGCTTTGTACACGCCCGCATGTCTCAAACGCTTTGAGTGCTACGAGCAGATACCGCCGATCCAGGTGAAGGTCACTGGATCGTCAGAAAGAATATCCTTAAGTACTTGAGAAGAACTAAGGATATGTTCCTAGTCTATGGAGGTGAAGAAGAGCTCGTTGTAAGTGGTTACACCGATGCTGGCTTCCAAACGGATAAGGATGATTATAGGTCGCAATCCGGGTTCGTGTTCGCCCGAACGGAGGCGCAAATCGGTGGAAGAGTTCCAAGCGAGATACCGTTGCTGATTCTACAACGGAGGCCGAGTACATTGCCGCTTCTTGAAAGCTGCAAAGGAGGCTGTTTGGATCAAGAAATTCGTTTCGAGCTTGGTGTGATGACTAGTGCGACCGGTCCAATGTCTCTCTATTGTGATAATAGTGGAGCCATTGCACAAGCCGAGGAGCCAAGGTCACATCGAAGTCCAAACACATACTTCGGCGATATCATCTCATCCGCGAGATAGTGGACAGAGGTGATGTCAAGATATGCAAAGTGCACACGGATCTCAACATAGCCGATCCGCCGACAAAACCTCTCCTCACCGAAGCATGAGGCACACAAGAGCAATGGGTATTAGATACTTACATGATTGACTCTAGTGCGGGTGGGAGATTGTTAGTGATATGCCCTAGAGGCAACATGAAGATGTTGCATATCACGTCAATGTTTATGTATTTTTGAATAAAGTGTTATTCAGTTCCATGAAATAGACATCTTGTATTGATCAATAAGTACGTGACTTATTTATGAGACTCAATATGTATGAATCTATTTCTAAATGATCCTCGATCATATGTCATATTGTTGGAACAAATATGATTCTAAGATCGGCATGTTTATTGATTGATGAGCATGTCTCATAGATCATGGGTATGGAGATACCAAATCAATAAACATGGACACATGTGTTGGAGAACACATTGTTGGATAGACCCACCATGAGACACTACAGAATTAATGTGCCATTAGTTGGTCTCGTGTAGTGTTGGTACAAAGTCCTTAGACCTGAGATCACCATGGATTCCAACATGTGTAGTAGCCTACTTTGGGACTACCAAACGCTATTCCGTAATCGGGTAGTTATAAAGGTAGTTTTCGGGTTTGCTATGAAACATGGAGTGGGATGTGAGTGATCAAGATGGAATTTGCCTCTCCTTTGGAGAGATATCTCTCGGGCCCCTCGAGGTATGGATTATGGAAATGCATGGCCATGCTTGAGTTGATTGAGGAGTCAATCAACGGACGGATAATCCAATACGGTTCGAGTGAAAGGTTAAGCTATTGAAGGGATGGCACACATCTTGCCTATAGCTTAACGGTATCGTGAGGCAAAGGGATTTGTGTACATTACATGTGTTCGAGCCGATATTATTCTTGTATACTATGGTGTCAATATGTGCTTGCTAGGCGCCGCGTTGACGGGTCGGCCGAGTTGGACTCGAGCCAACGATCGGCTAAGTTAGACTATAGCCGAAACCGAGTATACCTCGAACCTACAGGGTTGCACGCTTAAGGGGATAAGAATGAGGCATTCGAGTTGGACTCGGATACGGCTCGATCGGATAGGGATCCGATCGGATAGAGTCCTATGGGCTTACGACGTATGGGCGGCCAACTCGTATGAGATTCGGATGGATCCAATTCAAAATAGAGTCCCGATCGGCCACTAGTCCTAGTCGGCCAACTCTATATAAAGGAGGGAGGGGTGGAGAGCTGCGGCACGTCAATTGCATCGCGTGCAACGTAAGTCGCCGAGATCAATCTCCACGGAAACCCTCCCCACTTTCGAGCTAAACCCTAGCCTTGCATCGCGTGCTAGCACACGGGTGTTCGGCGTTCCGTCCCTGGACGTGTGGATGCCGTAGAGGCGGCGCTACGTTGCGCTCGCGTTGATCGGACGACTCGGATCGGCTATGGCATCTGCGAATAGGCTGATTGGCGAATCGGCTGTCCCCTGGAATCGGCACATCGGCCGGCACAGTTCGGATCGGATAGCCCCGATTGGATGTTTCCGCTGCACACTCCAATCGGTAACGATCTATCGACCCTTACTTGCAAGTGTTCTGGTTTGCGCGGTAGAAAAGTTTTTGTTTTTGGCTAGCGTAGCTTTCGCGTAACCCTTCACA